>CAUYLG010035246.1:0-18091 GCA_963573385.1 Cacajao melanocephalus
TTGCCGTGCAGAAGCTGTGGAGTTTGATTAGGTCCCATTTGTCTATTTTGGCCCTTGTTGCCAATGCTTTTGGTGTTTTGGTCATGAAGTCCTTGCCTATGCCTATGTCCTGAATGGTTTTGCCTAGATTTTCTTCTAGGGCTTTTATGGTGTTAGGTCTTATGTTTAAGTCTTTAATCCATCTAGAGTTAATTTTAGTGTAAGGTGTTAGGAAGGGGTCCAGTTTCTGCTTTCTGCACATGGCTAGCCAGGTAATCATACTTTAAATGGCAAGTTGGAAATGGAGAAAGGTTAAAAGAGATAGAAAAACAACGTAATTGAAAAAATTAAGGAAACTTCAAATCATTTTTTACATAAATGTAATGCAGTTCAATGAAAAGGGACTGCACTGGGGACCTAATTAAATGTGTGCTATATCCGAGAAGTCTCCAAATACTTTATGCCTTAATGAGCTTGTTTATAGAGAAATAACTTTCATCTGTGTTTTTCTACAAGGGGTCTAGGAATAATCTTGGAGGTCAGCAACTTTATATTTTCATTTTGAAGATAATCTAAACTATCAATATAACCATGCTATATATCATCTTGTGCCATGCTGCCCAACAGAAATGTAATGAAAGCCACATTTTAAATTTTTCTAGAATTCATTTAAAAAGTAAAAAGAATCTGGTAAAATTAGTTTTAATAATATATTTTATCTAAGCCAAGATATTCAAAATATTAGTTCAATGTGCAATCGTATAAAATGAGGCATGTTACATTATTTTTGCACACTGTCTTTGAAATCTAGTGTGTATTTTTCACTTACAACACATCTGAATTCAACTATTTGATCTGTATTTAGATTTTATAAAATTTATAGTTGAAACAGATTTATCTGCCCAAGTTATTCCAAATATACTTGAAGATTTTCCAATAACCAAATTGAGTTTTGTCTTTTAAACTAAATATAAATTACTTAAAATTAAATACAATGAAGTATTCAGTTTTTTAGTTGCATTTGCCATATTTCAAAGGCAAAAAGAGTCACCTATGGTTGGTGGCTCCTATAAATTAACTTCTGTATGAGTACTGTTCATAATTTCAGGGCCCTGCATTGTACTTGTTTTGATGGTTCTATTGACAAGTGGTATCCAAGTGATCGAATGATTGGTGTGGCTCTTTCTCATTTTGTGTGTAATGTGGGGCCTTCAGCTAAGCCAGATTTGGAGTGCAGACATACCTTCCCGTTGGATGGAAGTGCTTGTTATGCAGAGAAGAAAACACAGGCACAAGTTTCAAGGAACCATGTGAGACCCAGTAGCCAAGCAATGCAACATCAAGGTAGGAAAAAAGCCCTCCAGCCTTTTCAGCCCCACATCCTCTAGGCAGAAATGGCACCCTGGGTCTGCAGGGTGGCCACCATCAGACACCTGCCTTGGAAGACACTAGGGCAGGGGGCAGGGTGTTTTGTTTAAGGAGGGTCCTGTCAGTGTAGTAGTGGTCACCCAGCCCCCCAGCACATTAACTGGGGGGCTGTAGGTTTAAAATGAAGCAACCAAAACAGAAAACAACAACAGTATCAAGCGGACTTGTCCTCTGCAATGTGAGGAATCCCAGGGAGAAATATGATTTGAAATGAAGGAGGGGCGGTGGCAGGCTGAGGCTGAGTTAGGTGGCAAGGGACAGCACATGAGCAAGGTTGAGGTGACCTCAATGGCTTCCACATGTTATCGAGGGCTGGAAACATTTTAGGGTTTATGCTTCTATGACAAGGATTAGACTTACTATAGTTTCGGGATCTTAGAAGACTGGGGAGATAAACAATGTTTACGACCGCTAAATGATGGGACAGAATCCCAAGGAAGGCTACAGAATTGATTCCCATTAGGGCTTCAAGATACAATATATTTTCACCTGGTCTAAGAAAATAAAAATAACCCATCTTATTAGGATGCGAAATAAAAGATAAATCACAGTGTCTGCCTTCCAGCCTCCTCATCCCAGCAGCTTTATATAATTAACAAATAAGGCCAGATGAGCATTAAGTTTAGGTTGATATAGGGCAATCAACTGTCCAGGATTTCCTGGGACTTGGTGTTTTTAGTGCTAAAACTGGGGAAGTCACAGGTAAACCAAAATGAATTAATTAGTCCTCTATGTTAATATTTCAAAAGGGCAATAGGAAAAGTAACATGGTATGTTAAAAAACAGAAAGGGTGATTCCATTTCTACCTTGGTGATGCTTACAGAATAGCTGGAAATCATATTGTTATCGGTTCTACTATGGGTTACATGAGAAACTGAAGATCCGAAAGCTATACTAAATTTCCTCAGATCACACAACTAGTTAGTAGAATAGGCCATTTGTTCAAAAGAGATCCTCTTTCAGCATCATTTGATGAGTAGTCTTCTGCATAAATTTCCTTCCTGAATCACTATCCAGTAGTTACTTGCTGAGGCCATAAAAGGGTCCCCCACAGAATCAGCCTCAATACCTCAATACTCTGGGGTTAGCTATAAGTAAAAGTGGGCGCCTCTGTAACTATGCAGAGATGCCAGATATCAAGACTTGACACAACCAAGTCCCAGATTTTAGAATTTCAACACTAGAATCAAATGATGCCTTACTCCCTACATTTCCAAAACAAGTCAAACTCCTGAAACTTCTGTTCAGAGCACAATGTCCCTGGTCACACATGCGCGCACATGCACGCGCACACACACACACACACACACACACAATACTCACTCTGACACCTTCCCATCTCCACAATAAGGAGCTCCGTGGATGTGGTTCAGAGGAGGCGAAGCTTCTCCCACCTCTCCTCCAGCTTCGGCTAGAACTTGGTACTGATACATCTGCCCAGGTGTGACTTCCCTGTGGAAACCAAAGGATTTGTGACCACTACAGCCACAAAGTGAGGCATGCCCTGAGTCCTTCATTGATGGTTTGCAGAAGTTGCAGGGAAATAACACGGGAAACATAAAGGTTAAACATATGCTGCGTTGTCTAAAACAAAGATCAGGGCACAGTCTTACCGAGTGCCAGAAGGTTTGAAACCATATTTATTTCTGTATCTGTGCATTGTACAGAGTAAATGCGCAGTAAACGCTTGCTGTGTTAACACTGAACTTAACAGTCCTAGTCAATCTAGAAGGATGGCATTTCAAGTGCATTTTTACCATGTTAACACACACACACACACACACACACACACACACACACAAATTTAAAAACCAGTCTTCTGTATCATCAAAGTAATCAAAGAAACTGGAGATGAAAGTTTCAGAGTCTGGGCTCAGGAAGGCCCCCTTCTTGGGTCTGCAATCATAGTTTTCTCTCAAGAGAATTCTTGTCTTGATGAGACTGAATCCTTAGGAGTAAGATCAACTGTCTCATAAAAGAAGGTAGGAACACCTTTTGTCACCATTTGGAGGATGCAAGAAGTTCCACAATTAGAAATGCATTAAACAACTCCCTACCTCCAAATCTATTAAAATGTGTAGGTATCAGGAATGCAGTTGTATCAATTGACCCTAGAGATGCAAGGAGCTTGTCAGACTCTCTCTAGAGCCTGGATGCACTGATTGTGTGGTGAGTATGAAAGGTGGGACACTTAGAAGAGGAAACGAGCTCAAGAAGGGGAGCTTCTGTCCCAAAGACAAACTCTGTCTTCATCTTAATTTTGCCCGGTGCCTAGTTGGAAAACTATCACCAAAGTCAGGCTAAAATGCAAGTTACTTAGTGAAACAGGATCTCAAAGGGTTGCCGGGACTACCGTGAGTGGCTGCCATAAATACTCTGCCATGATTCTCTTCTTTAACAGACTTCTCAACTCACGCACAAAGATTCCACTCCCTCAGTCGATGCAGCAACCAGCAACCAGGAAATGTCTCAGGGTTTCAAAAACACCTTTGAAAACCTCTGTGCTGGTTTTTAAGTATTTTAGTTGAAAAGAAACCTAGATATTAAAGTGTTTTAATTTTCCAAATTAGTTACCCCCATATCCCCTGGGGAAGCAAACCTTTCATGGGAATGCCAGATATTTCTAAAGCAAAACCAATTTTACATCCTAATCAATGCTGACAGTTTTCCTTTACAGGATGGTTTCTGTCAGACTGCTTGTCCAGCCATGCATAAAAGCTTCACACTTTTCTGTGGCTGGTAAAGGAATGGATGGAAACATCAGCATGTGTTTACTTTTCTTGAGGAAAAATTCAGCGGCAGGTAGCCCAAGCCTTCCAGGATCTGAGTTTGTAAAAGGCAGAGTGTTACTGAAGCAAGAGAATCAAAATGAGATCCAGTTGAAAAATTGAATTTTAATTCTGAGTCTGCCATTTAGCTATTGAACCAAATCAAAGTTAAGTCTCAGATTTTTCATCTATGAAATGAGATATTATTGGCCTTAAATGTGTGTGTGTGTGTGTGTGTGTGTGTGTGCAGCAAATTAGATAGCAAATGTCATCCTAACTGCCTTATTTAAGAAGTTTAAAATGACATTTTTTCTTTTTCTTTTTAAATCTACCTTTGCATTTGCACTAGCTTTTTGGTGATTTCACTGTCTTCTATTCTAATTAATAGAGCAAATATGGGAAGAATGTAATGAAGCTCAAGGCGGACATTTTTCTCCACTTTTTTTATAGCTGTGGTAGACTGCCAAATGACTGCCCTGTCTCAGATGCACCCCTCTATGATGTCACTTTGCTGGCTCTCTCATCAAAAGGGAGGGTTTATTTTGCTACCCCTTGAATCTAAAATGGCTGTGTGACTTCCTTTGGCTAGTGGAACATTATCATGAATAACATAAAGCAAAGATTTGAAAAGTATAAGCATTTGGGAGCTTGCCCTCCCTGCTGCTGGAAACCCTTCCACCACCATGAGAAGAAGCCAAGGCCAGGCCTGGAGAGACCATGAGGAAAAAGGCCCTCATCTCTCCAACCATGGCAGCTGTCTCAGCTGTGCGTGAGGTCATCTCGGGCCATCTAGCTCCAGCCAAGTCAGTCTAGATGAGAACACCCAACCCACCTATACAACCATGAGAAATAATGTTTGTTGTTTTAACCCACTGCATTTTGTGATGATTTCTAATGCAGCGAAAACTGTCAGCACCTCTGATAAAACTTTGTTTTGCCCGAGTTTTGCCCTCAGGGTAGTCTCCAAAGAAGGTTATATGTCAAGAGAATTTGCCTTTGGAGTTACCAGCCTCCTGCTTCAGACACTGAGTTCTTTGTAGGTAAGGACCTCACCTTAGTGTGCACCCCCAGCACTGAGCATGCAGTGCCAGGAACATAGCAGAACTCGCTAAATGTAGGAAGAAAAGACAGAACTAAGGGAAAGAGGAGAGCTGGGAGAGAAAGATGACAAGAGTCGCTTGGGTGCGGGGGGGAAATTAAAGAAGGGGAAAGAATGAAACACATATCGTGAATGAGTCGTGGAACTGAGTGTATCATCTTCTCTGCTGGGCCTTGGCTTCCTTGAGTAGCAATCGAAGAACTGACTATAACTTCCAAATGTTATAGGGTCTGTGGCAGATGATCAGACAGCTAAAGCAAAGAACCAGAAATTAAATTGTCACCAGACAGACATATCTGATTCTGATCAACTTATTTGTGGCAATTATGTTCAGTCCAACTGAAACATCTCATACACTAACCTCTTTTGTCCATAATCATGATGATGGCATCAGCAATCAGACACCTGCTTGCCCCTTTCTGGGAAGTGTTTTTCTTTACCTCAGATATGCCACTTTACAGTAAAATCCCCTCTGAGAATCTAAACATTCCTCCAACTTAGGGGCATGGCCGAATATTAAAAAGTGGGGAAAAAGTAACAAAACCACCCCAGAGCCCGAGGAAGCCCCATAGTCATGCTACCAAACTCACATGTCTGTGAACTTCCTGTGAGGATGTGTCACCACCACGGGCAAACCACTGGCAAACGGGGGATCGCGGAGAACCTGGTACCTCACAGGGCTGCAGCCAGAGCACAAGGGACTGTGGGGCTGAGAAGTCAGGAGCGCTGCGTCAATCTCTATCCGCTCATCAAACGTGTAGACTTTCACTCCCGAGACCTTCCCATCCATATGCAGTTTGATGGTGAGTGGGATGTCACAGAAAGTGTCTAAGGGGCCCAGGTGCACAGACTCATTGTTTTCTAGCAAGATCTCTGTGTCAAAGAGGACCTGAGAGGAGTCCATGATGAAGGAAGTGACCCACAGGGTGAGAGTGTCAGCTTGGACCGGGTGTTGGAAGAGCAGCTCCAGGCTACAGCCTTCTGTGGGGCAGGGGACCGTCATGTTCATGTGGTACAGGTGGACCTCAGGGCTCCATGTCTGCAAGCTCGGCTCACAGGGCTGATCCACATCAGGAGGACCTGGGGGAGATGAGCAGAGAGATACATCAGTAGCAGCCATTAAAGGTCAGAAAATGACCCTTAGCAGCAGCCAGAAAGAGGTTCCTCTTACAGGACCTCTTACAGGTTCCTCTGTAGGTTCCTCTCCCTACAGAGAGAACTTTTAGAATTCCTACAGAAGTTGGTCATTTTAGCAGGTTAGATTTTAAGTACTAGTTAGATTTTAAGTACCTTTTAAGAACAAAAAAGTAAAAAGCATTGTGCTCTTGTTACCCCATCCCTGTACATGGTGCCCTTAGTGAGAGGAAACCTGCCAGGAATTGGGAAGGGGACAACCCAGATCCTCCTGTTGAGGAGGCCGGTGCAGAGAAGTCATGTTCTTAAAGAATCCTTGAGCAGAGAATTACATGTGCTTAGCCCATTCATAACTTACTATAAATTAATGCTTCTGAAGACCAACGATTTCACTCTGTCACTGAAATATTTGTAGTGCTCTTCACAAAACTTCTTTTATTCCCTAAGATCCCACCCTGGCAATCCTTTCAACTGACAGACAAACTTTAAAACCATATATTGAAATTTCCCTTTCAGTTTGGGCCTGTGTGAGCAGGTAGGGAACTGCAGGCAGGAAATATAAACATACATTATGGAGTGAACAAGAAATGAAGATTCAGTCGCCAAATAAAAATGTAATGATGAACAATCAAATATCACGAATCTATGAAAGTCAGCTTCATGGAAATAATCTACCCAAGATGGTTTTCTTTTCTGTCATGTGAGGGGAGTTGAAGAGAGGTGCTGAATTAGGAAGCAGCAGAGTCAGCCCTCCTGCACCCTTAGCTGAGTGGCTGTGGCACATCTTTCTATACCTCAGTTTCCTCTATAGAAAATAAGTGATAATGTTTAACCCCTGCCTTACAAGGACAGTGTAGATCTATACCATCTTCTAGATAAATTAAATATCTACATTTACCAAAGTAGAAGTATTTAGCCCTTCAAAATTTAGAAAATAAATTATGTCCCAAAGCCCAGAGAAAACCAGTTCAAACACTGAAATTTCCCTTTCAGTTCAGGTATGTGTGAGCAGGGAAGTAGCTGCAGGAAGAAGACTACAGTCAGGAAATATACACACATTTTATTAATTTCAGAAATATGTGTGTGCAACTGTGTGTGTGTTTAGTGTGTTACATCTTACGGTTTTTATTGCTTTTCGCCTACACTGTCAGTTGATTCACTTATTATGAGTTGATTCATTCATTCAACAAAAATTGGTCATGTACCTCTTTTACACCAAGAACTAAACTAGGTATCAGAAATAGAGTAGTGAACAAGAGGGATGAAAGTCTTGCCTTTCTATACCTTATAATACAGTGATAATGCAACTATAAATGTATAAAGGGATACAAAGTATATTATTAAGTAGTAATGATATCTATGAAGACAAGTGGAGGAATATAAGGGAATACAGAATTATGAGGTGAGGCTGGGAGCTATTTTAGATTATGAACCCAGAAAGTTCTCACCAGGAAGATGATGTCTAAGCAGGGAATATGTCTGACTTAGTTTTCTAATTCCCACAGCATTTAGAAAATAGTTGGTGGTCAAGCAGTGTTTATTAAATGTCATTAAATGCATTTTGAATATATGTATAAATACATGTGTTTGTGCCTGCTGTTAGAGATTCAATTACTTTTATGGTGTATATTTTAAATATGACCTGGTCCTTCACCCTTTCAAGGCAAAGGAAGACCAGTATTTCTTATTAATCATATATACTTAGTTTATTAATCACTCATGAATTAATGCTAGTGAAGTCCAATGTTAGTAGTCCTAAAAACTACTCTAAGCCCAAAATGCCAGCAGAATAAAGGCCCTTGGAAACCAACCTAATGGCAGTACTGTCAGATAAAAAGTTTTTATTATGACTTCATGTTAAAGCATGAAATGGAAACCGTAAAAGTTGACTTGGTTTGCCTCAAGACCGAATACAAGAATTAGAACCTAGAACTTCTCATTTCTTTTACTTCTATCAGATAACTACCTCTATCAGAAAATTCTAGGAGCAGGGGAACCCCTAGAATTAAAAATGTAAAAAGTACAGGGTGAGGGAATCAAACAGGCATTAAAACACCAGCACAGGACAAACTGTTTGACACACACACACACACACACACACACACACACACACACACACACAGAGAGAATGGCCCTTTATGAAATGCGAATCTCTATTTAAAGTCCAATACAGTAAATTTTATACTCACTTTCCATTCTTCCCTGAAAATTCTCATTTGAAAAAAGTCATGTACAATCAATCATACAAGTAAATTGTCTCCTTCCAGATTTATCCCTGAAGCCCTGTCACTTGAGTGACGAGGAACCCAGGATGATATCTTGCAGGTACTGTAGACTCTTAGAGCAATATCCTCCTTTATTTTCTTGTCACAATCAAGACTGCAGATTAATTCAAATAGGACTTTGTCCAACACATCTTATTTGTTTTTAGTGTCTTAATAAATATTTTAAAGGCAAAGAAAAAAGATGATGATTAGGTGAACATTAAAGATGATGATAGAAGAAGTCAAGCCATTCAACAGGAGGTGCAAAAATCCTGTCAACAGTATTTTCTGACTTGAACTGGGAGAAGATTCATGCTGTAATTTATCTTAGGGGCATTAATATACATATGTGAGTAAATATGCTACTGTTTGAAAAGTTACGGGAGGTACAGAAAAAGAGATAGCAAAACACATTTCCCTCCTCCTGGAGCCTAGCTCAGATCATATCCAAAGCACAACCAGTACCAGTGATTAATAGACTCATAAAACAGCACAGATGAGAACGATCAGTGTGGAACACCTGGTTCCCCCACCCCCACCCCCACCCAAACTTGCTTAGCCAGTGCATGAGTGTTCTCTGTGGTGTGTTCTCTATTACTCTCCTGATATAGAGGAGTAAGGTCAGCTTACACTGTCACATGGCATGGCTGCTCCAAGGACCAGTAGGCACACGCAACACTACACACTCCAGCTATCTCACCCTGAAGTCACACCCTGAGTTCAGCTGACCTCTCTATCCTTCTGTCCTATATACTGATCTCTGCTTCACCACAGCCATGGGGCCTCCACATTAGGCACATATGGGACATTCTGCACACAGCAACACCAGGCAGTTTTTGCAAGGCTCCTGGAGATATCCAGTAAAACACATACACACAGACAGACAGACACACACACACACGCACACACCCAGTCACACTGCCTTTTTCTCACCATGTCACTACTCCACTCTTTACCTCCACCCCCATCCTCAGTGGTCACCAGGGTATAAAGAAAAACAGTCATGGTACTTTACCCACAGCCTCCTCTGGGGTCCAGTAACCTGAGGAGTCACACACCCGCCGGGAGGAAGCTGTGTGCACATACTGACGAAATGTCCCATCTTCAGTGCAAGCGCCACACATGCTGCCTGAGGCCCTGGGGAGATGAAGGGATGGAGATGTGAGATAAGGAGAGTCCATCAGATGAACTGGATAAGAAAATTAGAAAGACCTCTGTGTGCGGAGGGGAGGGGCTCATGGTTAGTAAGGACCTAGACAGTAACTAAGAACAACTGTACCTCAATTCATTTTTTCTTGTGTGGACCTCATTTTTGCAAAATTGAGTGACATGAAAATTTCAAGATCATGAAGCAGACAAATTTAACTAAGTCATAAAGAGGCCTGTGGAGATGAAAGTGGGCAGTTTCTGTCCCAGGAACAGTAAACGCCAAACAATTAAAATTTGAATCTTTCAACATAAAACTGCCTTCTACACTGACTCTCAATAAGTCATTCAAAGACTCCTTGCATTTCCCCCACTAAAACAGACAATTTCCAAGATAAACGCATTCGCTATATGTGTCCTTATGTTTTACTCTCCCTACTTTAAATCACTTACATAAAATAAAAGTCAGGTGAAATCTAATGCCCCTTGGCTCACCACTGCCTTGGGGGATATATCCAAATTATTTACCACAACCCAAGGTCTTTCACAAGCTAGCTCCAGCATCACCTACTGCAGTTCCTTCCTGAGTTTTGTATTTCCAGCACAATGAACAGATCACCATTCCACAAATACATCATGCTCTTCAGCACCATAAAACATGGAGCTGTTCTCTCTGCTGCCCAATAGCCTTTCCAAGCTTCTCTGTTTAGCAAACTCCTACTTACCCTTCAAGAACCATTCAAGTGTAAACTGCAGTAGCACTCAGCCTTTCTCCTCTGAGCGGTCAGTACTCCCTTCTCTGTGCTCCCACTGCACCTGCTGGCTCCTCTCTTAGGGCTCTGCTATGTGGTGTTGAGAATTTCCATTCATATTCTTTCCTCTCCTTTGCGTGTGAGCAGGTCCAGACCAAGCTGTATTCTTATTTATATTCCCAACAGCTAGCACAGAGATTGGACCCAGCAGTCCTTCTGTGAATGCTTGTTTCATGGAATATCCATGAGGTGATTAATACAGTTTGTGGAAAGTTCTACGAGTACCATAACTGAGGTAACTGGAAGAGGTAGAAACAAGAATAGCTACGTGATAACAGTAAGCCACTCCATGTGGCTTGCCTCTGACACTTAAAATCTTTTTATAAGCCCAATGGTGAATGACACATCTGAAAAGGGAGGCATCAGGTCACGGTCTCTCAAAAGGTAAGGAAACAAGAATTTCATCTTGTAGCAAGCCAGAAAAATGTTATTTTAAAAAAAGGTAGCAATTACGACAGCTGCTCCCATTTCTGAAATACCTCACATAACTGGCATCATGCCACTATGTCATGCTTTTCATAAATGATTTCTAATTCCTGTAATAACCTTATGTTTACAGATGAGAAAACTCAGGCTCAGAAAGGTTAAGTAAATTGCCTAAGGTCACATCAAGTTCCTTAATTCCTTTGAGCAAGTTCCCAAACACCATCGAGTGTCCAGTACTTTGGAAACTAAAAGGTGTAGTTAAGATCCAACCTCTGACTCCAATCAGCATTCACTTCTAATGTGAACATAACTCCAAAGCTCATTCCTCTGATGCACTTGGCCCTTCCGGGGCTGCTGCTGAGTGCGTAGCTGGGGCTCTTCTCTGACATAAGGGTTCCAAATACCTGCTGGGGTGGAGTAAACACAACTCCAAGCATGACACAAATCGCTGGGCATGTGACGTGAGTCCCCCTGACACACGTGTTGGGAGGTCTCAAAACTGTAGTCCACCTAGCTGAGAAAAGAAAGCAAATTGCAGCCTTTTCTGCCAACAGACTCTCAGCAAGCCCGTACTGATGTCTGCTTTATCGTAACGTTTGTACCAGAGAGAGAATTCAAAGATTAAATTGTTTACGTGTGTTACATAAACGGATGTAAAACTCTGGTTTGCACATACCCACAGAGGACTTGCTGTTCAGGCAGTTTGACCAAAGCTGCACAAGGTCACACTTGCAGGAAGATGATCCTCACACACATCACACAGATGTGTGCTGAATCACAAACAGAGCCCGTGAGACTTTGGGCGCTGACAACCATGAAACTACTTTGTAGGGTTGTGAGGTCTAAGCAGTGTCACACATAAAGTATGTATCAAGGTATCAGAGACAGGTATCAAGATCCCAAGAGGCTGAAACACCACCTTGAAAGAGGATACACCAGCTTCCTCCTATCCCTGTCTCTCTGTTGCCTCTCTCCCTAGGCTTTCAGCAAAGCAGGACACAGAAACTTGCTCCAGGGACATCCTTCTCTTTAGCTGAAGCCTGAAACCCAGAGAGAAAGTGTGGTGCAAAGAAGAAAAGTGCCAAATGAGAAAGCTCTGAATTAAAACAAATCATCCATTCTGTGTTCCTTATTCCTGAATTTCCACTGGACGCCTTGCCATTGTATGTTGCTCGATGCCTCAGACTTCTCACTCATTTAGCAGAAACTGTGTTTACTCCAAAGACTAAATAAGACAATTGCAGGTCAAATACCTAGCACAACACTTCACACATAGTGCAACTAACACGTAAGGTACCGTCGTTACTCAGAATACAGCATTAGGTTTTGAAAGAGGTCAGTCGGCACAGGTCATGGAGGAGGTTCTGGTCCTTCTCAGTGAAACCACATTCTCCCATCCTCACCACCAATTATCAGATGTCATTCATTTTCCTACCTGTCTCTCCTATCTCCAAAAAATTCTCTGATATTCTTTTAAAGCAATAGGCAAAGGATGAATGGAAGTTACTTTTAGCTGTAACACTTTTATTCAGTAAATGTATATTAGAGGTGGCAGGACAAGAGACAAAGAGACAAAGAATAATCCTGCCTCCCCCAGTAGTTGCCAGGCAAGTGAGGCAGATAGGAAAATGAGCAGAGGATGACGATTCCATGATAGTGGCCGTAAGAGGGGGAGGCACAGGAGGCTGAGAAAGTGTCAGAAACACCAGCATAAGTCAGGGAAGCCCCTGATGCACAGCTTGTGGCAGTGGGCACACTCCCACCCACCCACACCCAGAAGTGCCTGAAGAAGCATGCTGTAATCCCTCCCCCGACACCACTGTGCAAGTGGCAAGCCGCCACTCCACCCTCACGCTGCAGAGGAACAGCTGACAGGGACAAGTGGCAGATGCCCTCTCAGTTCTGCCAATTCATCCCTGTCACATTGGTCAGCCTCTCCAGGCCTCCCTGAAGGGGAGTGAGTACTTACGATAGGCCACTGGCTCACAGGAGTGCCCAGAGCTCTGCTAAAGCAATGAGAACAGAGCAGGCTGGAGCAGCAGCTCTGAGCAGTGATGCACGCATTTATAGTTCCAAATTGGAGTTCCCCTGGCTTCATATTCTTCCCCTTATTCATATGAAATGCCACAGAGAAATAAACCAGCTCACCCACGGCCAGTCCCTCTCTCACCTGTCATATACAACTCCACTAATAGGAGGCAGCCAGTGGATAGTGAGGGACTTGTTGGTCTGTCCGATGACCATGGGTGGGATGGGGATGGGGGTGGGCTTTCTGCTTTCAGTCCACTGCTGATAGACCAGGTCCAAATAGCAATGCATTCGGGCCACTTGGTTTGGGGTGAAATTGTCAGTGCAGTTATCATCTGTGGAGACAAAAAAGGTAGCACAAGAGATGGAGATTTTAACCCGTCATGTCCTCCAAGGCAGAGATAAATTGTACCTTGTTCATGGCTGAGTTAACTTATTAGGCTCAATAAGCACTTGTTGGATGAACAAATGCAATCTGTTCCAGGAAGGGTCTAAGCTGGACACGTGTAAGAGAAGACAGAGACCAGAGACATAGCACTTTCTTGTCTAAAGCAAGGTCATGACCTTAAAGTTGGGCTGGCCCAGGGTGAGACTCAGGTTGCTCTGAGCTGATGGTTGCTTATTCAGCAAACCACAAGATGGCAGTGTTTCAACAGATGGCCGTTTCACTTGTGAACATTCGTGGAGTTGCAGACACCTGCTTTATTGCCCAGTGATGTTGGCAGAGGTTAGTGAGTATTCAGTGGAGCTGCTCAAGGGAAAAGAGAGCCAAATGTCCAGGAGACAGCAGGGTTGGGAATGGTGGTCTCAGCCTTACTTTTGGATCTGGCAAAGTCTCTAGCAGGTACATCTTGCACAGGGTTGGAAAGGGAGTTATCTTAGTTTCAGGGACTTTTCCAGTGAAAAGACGCCAAATACTGCCTTACTCAGCTTCTTAAATGTTTCCTCTTCCCCCTTCAAAGATGCTGCCTCCAGAGCTCTGCCCTCTGCATGGCATCATCTGGTCTCTCTGTCCCTTGATGGGGGAGGAGAGGTGCTCGTGATATGCTGAATTATTCACTGCAATGGAACTCAGATAGACACATCTTGATAGGTGACAGACGGACCAGCTCATCACGCTTTCTTCTCATCAAAGTCATGACCAGGGTGCGGTGGTGTATTATTATTTTTTTTTGTATAGTTCTAGAAGAATCTGTCATCAAACAAGCCTTTGAAACTTATAGAAAAAAAAAGTCTTCTTTCACCATTGGACTAGGTAATCAAATCACATCAGTCTTTAATTTTAGGGATAAATTTTCCGTTATCAGGAAACTGGTCACTATTACTTTTTGCCAGAAACAAGGAAGGCGTGAGAGACAGGGAAGAATAATACGGAAGCTGAATTAAGCCAGGAAAGACCAGACAGTAAGTTTTTCCAGGCCAGGAAGATGCCATTTTTTAAATCAAATGGCACCTTTTGGTGGGGGAAGGGTGTTAGGCAGTTAAGAATTAGTGCTTGACTAGTGCTGGAAAAAGATAATCTCGTTTTGTTTCTTTAAATAACATGCAGTAAAAAACCTGAGCCTAAATTAACCGAGCCACCTTCTTGACCAACTTCAAAAATAGTACGAAGGGCCACCTTGACACATAAACCCTTTCCCCTTATTTCCACTGGATTCTTCTTCAAAGTAAATGCCTAAACATGTGGGCAAAAATAAGAATAACCACATTCTAGAAGTCAAAGGGATCACAAGAGGGCTTTTAGCAATATGCCTTTTTTACTATCCAGAATAGAAGTATATTTTTAAATATCTAGTAGAGGAGAATTCAGTGAACAAAGCACCTTAATATTTCAGTATTTCTTCAAGTTCTTCAAAGACATGAAAAAATAATACCCTATAATAAATACACTTCAACTTTCTCACGCAAATGACCACTTAATCATTTTCCCATCAGCCCCCGCA
Source organism: Cacajao melanocephalus (assembly GCA_963573385.1). Taxonomy (NCBI): domain Eukaryota; kingdom Metazoa; phylum Chordata; class Mammalia; order Primates; family Pitheciidae; genus Cacajao; species Cacajao melanocephalus. The sequence continues at coordinate 15,029 of CAUYLG010035246.1, forward strand.
CCTCCACCCTCCCAGCTCATAAAGACCCTCATGTATTCTTAAAACAAAACAAAACAAGACACTGGTGATACCTGTGTAGCTCATGTAGTTGGTGAATGGAGCTCCTGGGAAGCCAGTGAAGCCGCAGGTGTCACTAGTGGGCTCTGGTTCCCTGCACAGGTCACTCTTGGGAGTGGGGGCAGTGTCAGCACAAAGGTCTCCCGTTTCCATGGATGGCACCGTCTCCTTGCAGGGGTCATTGCAGGATTCTCCTTCACTGACCCCTTTGAAGACATGGTAGAGTCCCAGAACATGCCCCACTTCATGGATCATGGTGTTAATGTGGCCAGGCTTCCCATAATAGGCTGGGTTGACGACAATGCCACCTGCAAGGAAAGTTTTGAAAATCTTTCAGAGTACAGAGTGAACAGCAGCTCTACAATCCTTAATTATGTTTTCTGATAAACATCAAATACTCCATTTCAGCCTCTAAAAAGTCACTTTATAATTATGGTCACATCTAGTCATTGCTCGTCTTTTTTGCCACAAAAACCCTCTAAACGAATTAATACACATTTCTTTATTCTCTACATGGATGAGTGTTATACTAGAGGCCCAGGACAGTCATGTTGACATGATAGCCAGAATTCTCAGCTCTATATGCACATTAAAATCACCTGGGAGAGTTAAAAGAGGACATACAGGGGTTCAAATGCCACCCCAGATGAACTCAATCCAAACATTTGAGGATGAGGTTCATGTGTCGACATTTTCAAAAACTTCCCAGGTTGAGAATCATTGTTCTAGGCAAAAGTCCAAGGGATTTGGAGTCAAGAAAATCTGACCTAACTCCTACCCCTCCACATTCCAGCTTTGAGGACTTGAACAGCTGTCTTGCCTCCTAGAACTCAGTTTTGTTGTCTGTAAACTGGGGATGATAACACTAAAATTTGTTTTTGTTTATTTTTTAGTGTTTGGCACATTAAAGGAAATGACAGCAGTGTAGGCTGCTTCTGATTTAACAATCCCTACACTCCCCCTAAATCTTCACGAGAACACGAAGGGAGATATTTCAGATGTGTTCTCCATGAGAACACAAAGGGAGGTGTTCACTGCATTCAATCAGGCTCAGATGAGAGACTTAGTGGTATCATTGCAACCTTACAAAAGGAAAGGCTAAGGATATCCGAGTGACACAACTTCTACCTGTCTAGCTTGGTGAACTCCTAATTCCTGCTTTCCTCCTCTCCCGTAATTGAACCACTTGGCTTTCCTTCTTTATACTCCAAAATTGTCAGGCCCAGTCTTATGTCTAAGAGAAGAGACAGAGAATCTCACACCCCTGGATCAACCCTCTGGGGCCCAAGGTCACCCCTGGCTGTACTGCCCAGTTGACCCTGTCCTTCCGTCCCAGGTCTGATCCCAGTTCCCAGGACTTGCTTCACTTCTCACACCTGAGTCCTCCCTGTATCAATAGTCTTCTGAGTAGAGCAGGTCCTCCAGGAGACTAGCTCTGTCTTTCTCTTGCCAGATCATATTCCAAGGGCTATGTCTTATTCCTGCCTCCATTCAACATCTCATATACAACCACATACGCAGCATTATGGGCAGGAGACAATCACAGGGTATCTGGTGCCACATCCACTGGCCTATCTAAGAGGCAGCTCCATTGCCTTTCTCGTGACTACTTTACTGCACAGGATAGTTTCTAAGTTCAAGTTCTAGTCTTTCCCAGTTTAGTCGAACACACTGATGTTACCCAAGCCACGCCCAGACTCATCTAAGATACAGTGTCTCCCTTCACATCCCAGGTAAAGCTAGACCTCACCTCTCATGTTTATTATTCCTACTACTTCTGGTAAAAAATGTTATTCTCTAACCTTATACTTTTTTTTCTTTCTCTTTCTTTTTATAAGGTTATTTTCTGAATATTTTATTTGTGCGTCATGATGTCAACATAAGATTAAACTAACTTGAAAACAGGTCTATTTCAAGAGTGTATGTTATCTGAATAAACCTGGAGAGACACAGTGTTTCCACTTTCCAAGAGGTCTATATTTTATGTCTACATAACCAATAGCAGCAATAGTCATCACCAACATTCATGTTCAATTTTGCCCCCAGTGCTCTAATGGCAATATTGACCTTCACATAAGTGGAGATAATTCTAAGAGAACAGCTTTCCTTTCCAGGTGCCTTCACCTTCTTCATCCTTTCTCCTCCACCACACTTTTACCTTCTACATATGTTTAATCCCTTTTCTGCCTACTCTTTCTTTTCTTTCCCCCCACGTCTAAGTAAGTTTTGGCATTAAAAAAACTAACCTTCAGAAATAGCATTTTGAAAGGCTACACAATTCATCTATAAAGTTTAAGTATCCACATTGATTAGTTTTTTTCCCCAAATTATGTTCATAAAATCTGAACCTGGGTAATACTTTGAAAAAACAAGTGTTATTAATGGTTAAATATGCTTGAGGACAATGCAGCATGCCATACTGTCCTCCTGAAAATTCATAATGTATATGAGAGTGAGTTGTTGTATTAAAGGCCCCGAAAAGTCCTTCATCAATGGAGTTTTACCCTTTGCTTTACAAACTTATTTGAACACAGAACCTATCTGGGGTAGAATATCTTTTGACATCTCTGGAGTACCAGATGTCTCAGAGCACAATCCAGGAAACACTATCAAAGATAAAAAAAGAAAAGTTCCAATCAATAGTTATCTTCTACTCATATGTTTTAGCTCTGAGTAAACATCAAATATCCCCACATCCTATGGCCAGCCAGGCCAAGGGCCTTTTGTGATATCCTTCAGCATAGAGAAAGAAAATATAGATGAAAAGAAAGATGGTTCTAGGAAGAAAGGATGGCAAAAAGCAACATGTGTCAAGAAAGGAGGGATGATCAGGAGTGTGAACTGGAAACACGTGAGGATATGGGGATGGTCATTATAGTATTGGGCTTCTCATCAATCACCGGAAGTCTCTACCTCAACCCCAAATGAGATGTTTCCAAATCTAAGGATATTTTGCAACAGCCATCTTTCAGTAAACTAGCTTACTTATAAGTAGAGGAAGAAGCA
>CAUYLG010035248.1:0-20898 GCA_963573385.1 Cacajao melanocephalus
CGCTGGCGACCCTTAGGGCTCCTCCGCCTGGGAATCTCCTAGTCTGTGGGCAATAAAAATCTGTCTGGAAATGCGGCGTCCACTCACCCTCTGTGCTTTCACTGGGAGCTGCAATCCTGAGCTGTTCCTAATCGGCCATCTTGGATCCAACCGAAATATATTTTATAAATGAGATTACTGCAACTGAGAGGTGAAATGATGAGTTCAACCATACCTGACATTACTGGTTAGTCATTTGATTCTAGAAATATTTTGTCTCCATAACTTTTCTAATGACCTTCCCCTTTCCTGCACATAGTCAGAGCTCTCCACAGGGGTAGATGGCCTTCTTCAGGCTGGGGTGCTAAGGGGTTTTGTGGAAGATCCTGGTGGTAACCTGAGCCTGAGGTCGGAAGAAATACTGTCTTTCTCTCCCTGAGGAGAGGTGAGGCTTAAAGGGCAAATGGCCTTGGCAGAGAGGCCCAGGGTCAGGCTGACCCCAGTGACAGCCCGTGGCTAGAGGCCACACTGAGACAATGGTAAGGCCCACCAGGAACAGGGCTTTGCAAGTCTGAAGGGAACAAGGGGCAGAGTTGAGAGGCTGACTCTGACAGGAGGGGAGTCACAACTGCCACCAAGGTCTCATCTCAAAGCCAACAGTGGCCCAGAAGGAAGGCAGCTCCTCTCCAGGCTTGGCTCAGAGCATCCCTTTCCTGTCCAATGCTCTGACACTGTTCTTCCCCTCCCCCTTTCCACTTCTCTCTTAGCCTATGGATTTTCAGCTGAAATGTATCATTTTGGTGACTATCCTGAGTGGGATAATGTCCTTCTGCTTCAGAGAACCCAGCAGCATAGCAAAAGACTGGGCCTTCTCCTGGGGGAAGAGGATGATCTCGGGGCTGCCCTGGAAGGGAAATGGGGATGTCCAAGAGTCATTTAACTATCACCTGTGCATTTCAGGGACACCCCAGGATGTTGAGCTCATTTTCTTTTAATATATGTGTTCCTTTCCTTAGAAAATAAGAGGGGTTGCAATCTTGATGCTTTTGCTCAATCTGCAGGTATCTATTTAGGGCTTGCATTGAAGTTGCTGAGGGTAGAGTTTGAAAGTGACAGGTGCCATGCTCTCAAGGAGCCTACTGTCTCATGGGAACACTGGTAAAGAAACAGATAAATAATTACAATTAAGTAAACATAAACACATGCAAACCAGTGAATACCAGAAACGAATTAGTGGGACGAAGCACCAGAGGGCAAAGGAGATGATAGGATGGTCTGTAGGACTTTTAGGCTGAAAATGGACAAATCAACCAGAGCTAATCATTCAAAATCCAGGAAAAAATGTGTTCCAGGGAACAGGATGCATACAGGTCTCAAGCACAAACTGCTTGGCTTGTCTGAGGAATTAAATGAAGGCCAGTGTGACAAGAAAGGGAATAAGCTTGGAAAGAGAGCCAAGAGCCCCATTGAATTGAACTGAGTTAACACTCAAGTGTTTACAACAGTTGAAGCCCTTGGGAAGTCTGGAAAACAGAAATGCCCATGAAATAGAGACTTCAAGACAGTCTGTAAAGCTAATGCTTCATTTGCTTTGGGTTTGCTGTAACTTCAAAGCAGAGCAGCTCACAGTTAGAAACAGCCATCTTAACTTCCTTCTGTCGAGAGACAGCTGCAAAGCAATAAAATGCCTCCATAGAGAAGAGGAAAAAAGGAAGAAAGAGCCCAACTGACCCTCTCGTGAATAACTGAGAATTCACTCAATCAGCCTTGAGTGGAACCCAGGAATTTGTATTTGTAACATATTCCCAGAGAATTCTGATGCAGCCAGTCCTGGGGACCTACTTTGAGAACTCTTCTTACGAAGTCCTCAAGCGGAGGTGTGGGCTGACTTGTCTCGCAAGGCCATTCCCAGCTGCAGTTGTGTGCCTGTTTCCTTGCAGGCTTTTGGTTGTGCCCAAGTAACGGTTCTGTTGTTTGATCAATGTGATCTACTTCAGGTACTTCTTCATGGTTTCTCTCAGCCCCTCCTTCCTCCCTTCCCTAGTTTGCCAAGCTTATCACACAGAGCTTTAAAGATTTCAGAGAGTTTCTAAGCTCTGGGATGGCAACAGAGTTTAGTATCATAAGTGGGGGAAGTTCTGGGTAATACAGAATCTCACTCTTTAGGGCTGAATGAGATGATCAGGCAGGGGAGGAACAGCTGGCTTTTGCACTGATGCCTTCTCTTAATATTTGACCTTAAACTATCAGAGAGAGTCTGTGTCTAGGGAGCCAGGCAACCCAGAGGATGCACTAGAGGGAAGTTGGGATTGGAATTCAAGTAGAATGCTAACGCTAGTGGGGCTTTAGAGATCACCCCGCGCAGCGGGTGAGCTGATAGTACTGTTATATCGGCATAAATTTGGCCTAAGGAAACCTCTGCACTTGCATATTTGAGTTCTTAAGTCTGAACTGCAATCTAATATGTAAGCAACTGAAAACCTAACTTAGGAGTAAGCTTCAGTAACAATAGCTGAATCTCAGCCTATCACAACAGCCACACTTCAGCCCCTCACTGTTCAAATCGTGTTCCAATATGGCAAATACCAGCGGCAACCAATCCAGCAGTTTCTGTACTGTCTTTCCTTTTTCTGCCCATAAATGTCAGCTGACCACGTGACAGGATCGGAGTCTCTCTGAATCTGTTCCGGGTGTGAACATTGAAAAAAAAATCAATGTTTCTACAGAATCATATCAGGATCCGTTTCAGAGATGCTGACTGTCCATTCCAAAGACTACCAAAAACACCTGTTCATCAAGCAGAGCTAAGCTGATGAGCGATGCTGCAGTGAAGGAGAACTTGGCAGCAAGAGAGCCTTACTAGTATCATGTAATGCGGAAGTCAGGGGAAGGTATAGGGTTTCTGGGCCCTAGCTGGGCAATTTCAAGATAGGTCTTATAAGGGATAAGGGAGGACATGACTGGGATTGGGAAGGGTTTTAGGAAATAGTTTTGGATTTTTTGGCTCAGTGAGGTGAGAATCTGGAAGTAAGTGGATTTTAGTAAGAAACTGTTAGCCTTGATGACCAAGCTGTTTACAAGGTCCTCAGTCTTGTTTTTCAGTAACAGGGGTGTTCAGAACACATGGTTAATGTATTCTCACTTGGTCTCAGAATTGTTTAAGATATGGACAGAAGGGCCAGGCATGGTGGCTCACACTTGTAATCCTAGCACTTTGGGAGGCCAAGGTGGGTGGATCACCTGAGGTCAGGAGTTCAAGATCAGCGTGACCAACATAGAGAAACCCCATCTCTACTAAAAATACAAAATTAACCAGGCATGGTGATGCATGCCTGTAATCCCAACTACTCGGGTGGCTGAGGCAGGAAAATCGCTTGAGCCTGCAAGGTGGAGGTTGCGGTGAACTGAGATTGTGCAATTGCCCTCCAGCCTGGGCAACAAGAGCAAAATTCCGTCTCAAAAAAAAAAAAAAAAAGATATGGACATAAAAGTATGTCCGTTTCCAATATTATTTGGCATAAATAATAGGAATTACATTGGTTTCCATTTTCAGGGATGAAAGTGGTGGAGGTGGGGGGTAACTCTGCGGGGCTCCCTGCCCTTCCCTAACCTCCCAATCAACCAGAGTTTCTCCATACTTTTCTATGTTGGGCTTCTACATCAGATTTCACTTAAAGTAAGGGCTTTATGTTTTAAAAAGGGCTCAAAATCCAGAACTGTTTAAAAATCTCTATTTATTATAGAAGATAGAATACTGAAATACGGAGAGGTGACGAGATGTGCCTATGATCACACTGTTGGTCAATAGCATAGGAGAAACCAGGGAATTTGGTGCAGGCTCACTGCAGATCCAGCTTGTTCCTGCCCTAAGGTATTCAGGACAATGATGCTAGGCAGAGCCATGACCATCATGAAAATCTCAGGAGCTCTGCCCAGTAAAGATGTCTTTCTTCCTCACATCGCATCTGAAGGGGCCAGGCAACTTCCTACATCTTCCATCCTTACCACCTGAAACGTGTATTCTTCAAAGTGCTACAGCAATAGAGTGGGAGGGAAGAGGACAGCAGCTGTGAACTGCTTCAGCTTGGAAAACACATGGCACATCCATGCACAGGCCACTGGCCCCAGTCTGACAACAGGGAAGGCTGAGAAATGGAGGGGAGCACATGAAACATTTGGGGGGTACCAGGTACCTCTGCTTGCCTAGGCTGGGGTTGCACACACCAGTCCATGTTGTGCTACTTCTATTCTTCAGTTTCCGGAGGAGGAAATTCAAGAGCAGAGAGAATAAGTGACTTAGTCAATCCCACCCAGGTTATAACTGATGTGCCCAATGCTTGTACCCAGATCTTTTGATTTAAGATTAGTGCTTGTGTTTCTCCCCTACCCTGTTAGAGAAAGAACAATGTAGAGAACCATGAGGTCAAGCTCAGTTATTATGAGACGGGAGAGATCTATGCACTTTTAGAGACACAGGGGCAAGAACAGAAGGACAAGAAGAAATCGAGGTGTTTGGGGTCGAAAGGATGACTGAGGTCTTAGAGAGATAAATGGGATTAAAATGTTAGCAAAAAGATGGAATTATTTCTCTTCCTCTTACACAAAAGGGAGAATAAGAGAGTAGTTTATAGACAGCGAATATACGGAAAAATGTAGTGCACCTCCCAAAACCTTTGCACAAGGCCTGAGATTAGAATAACAAATGACAGTAAAATAGGGAGAGGAGGCATCTGCCCACACTGAGGTCATAGGAGAAGAGCAAGGCATTCAGATGGTCCAGTTATGCATGGCAGGAGAGGCTGGGCTTTCAGAGCCGTCTGTCAGGGTCACAGCACTGTCCTGCATTGACCCCTGATTTTTGAGCTGCCTCTGTCACCTTCCCTGTCCTCGTAGCCACTCTCCCCGCTTTACTTGGGCTTCCAGGGTCAGTTCTCCTTCTCTCCTCGCTTCTGTAGCTGTATATCAGGCACTCTTTATCTGCTCATAGCCCTCTTCCACCTCACTGTAGGCCAGTTTGCTGCTCCAATTTAGTTAGACCACAGTGGTCACTGCCTGGACCACCTTCCTGACTTTAGGTCATGACAGAACCATCGCCTTGGTAGTGAGGCCTCTATTATGTGCTTTTGACTCGCCGGCTGTGAGAATTACTCTTGGTCCATTCCCCTCTGTTCCCTTGGCTTATTGGTAGAGTAGATGTTCTCTGTGTAGTCTTTTTACCATTCCAGCTAATGACAGTCTAAGTTTCTGCATTGCCAAACTGTGCTAAAGGAAACAAGTTCATTTTGTTATTTGGTCTAAGAAAATATTAGGGAGATCATTCTTCTTAGCACAAGTCATTAGGGCTGCTTGGGTTCACATTTCAGTTTCACCTGTAAACAACTCTGAGATTTTAGATCGTCTAATCTCTCTGTGCCTCCCATTCATCTGTAAAATTGGCATATAGTAAGTCTACCTTATAGGGTGATTCTGAGCATTAAAATGAATAATGTAAAAACACTTAGAATAATACTAACTTTAATATAACTGTTTACCATCATCATTATTGATATTAAATACACAAATAACATAATACAGGGTCAATAGTAGTAAAAGTTTTACTATGTGTCCATTGGAAAGATCTATATCACTGTGTTGCTTTATTCTGATAAACAACTGCTGGTGGCCTCTATTACTCTATTGGTTATAATTGCTTTTCCTTAGCTCCAAATATAAAAATGTATGATCTGAGTTGGACAGAAATGTGGTTGCACTGTTAGTCACATTGCAGTTTGATATTCTTACCAAGAGAAACACTGTGGCCAGAGGAGTGCTTTTATGTCAAGTTATAAAGGAAAGTTTACTGAAGCCAGGATAAGGGAGAAGCCTTGTCAAATTGCCATCAGAATGAAAGGAAACGTCTTCACATACTGATCCTGCTGCTTATTTATATAAAGAACTCTCAGGCTCAGATCACTGTGAACAAGGACCATGGCATTTGGTATTAGCCCTTCGGAGGCTCTGAGGACTATTGAAAGAAGGCCAGTACAATCCATGTGAGATGGCAGGCTGAGCTGCTGTGTGTCACTCTCAGCAAAAACTTATCCTTGAAAACAAATAAAGGAGGAAGCAGGTGGTGAAGGGAGAGCCTGTGGAATAGACCCAGGAAAGCTGAAATAAATCCAACTCCAACTCAGGATGCAGGGTTAAAATATTTACTCTGGCATTGGCAGGAAAGCCTCGGAGAAAGCGTTTGCTCTGCCATCTCAGCAATATTTTCTGGCCATTTTGTATGCACTACCAGGCTTGCAGCCCTTAAAATATCCACATTAGAATTTTTCAGGTGGTAATCCAGGTGGAGGAAAAAGGACCCTCCCATACTGAGACCATGGAGACCGTTTCTCCAGCCGTGTTGGAGCTATAGAGAAGGAGAAAGGCAACGATCCCCCTCATGATTTGTTCTGTCTCCTGATCCGAGCACCTATTCCGATTGCTTGACTGGATTCAGAGGGCGTTTTCTTGTGTGTACTTTTTATTACTCAACTGAAAAAAGTTATCATATCATAAGTGCAGTTTGTAAACTTTCACAAACAGAACACATCCATGTAACTAACACCCATACCAAGAAGTAGAACATGACCAGCTCCCAGAAGAATCTCTGGGGCCTCTTTATTCTAGTCATCCCTCTCCCTGGAGTTAACCACTACCTTGACTTCTAGCAAAATAGATTAGTTTTGCCTTGGTGCTTCATATAGGTGAAATAATGCACACTGTCTTGTGTCTGGCTTTTTTTTTCTGTCGCATTTTATCGGTGAGTGCATCCATACTGTTAGGTGTACTTGCATATCATTGTTTGCTGGATGATCCCTTTCCATTAGAATTCCATTGTGTGACTATTTCACAGTTTATTTCTCCATTCTATTATTACGGCTATTGGATAGTTTTCATTTGAGCTATAAGACTAGTGTTGCTATCAATGTTCTAGTACATGTCTTTTGGTAAAAATGTGTACATGTTTTTGAGAATACACACACACACTCACACACACACACCCCTAAGAGTGGAATTGCAGCGTCATATAGTAGCATATGTTAAGCTTTAATTAAAACTGCCAGTTTTGCAAATGGTTGTACCAATTTACCCTCTCACCAGCAGTGTATAAGGGTTCCAGTTGGTCTCCGTTCAATTTTGCCTCCCTTGATTCTAGGACCAGGATGGCAAATTGCACGTGGAAGAAGCTCACATAACAGGAAATGTGTAATCCCACTTAAATAGGTGACAACATTATTTTCAAAGCGGAAACAAGACTGTTGCTTCTCACCTCAGCTGCTCTCTGTCTGACTGACAAGATTTATCTCATCCTTCTTCCTTGAGCCAGCAAATCTTTATTGATATAAACACAGATGAAATTATTGGTTCTGGTTTTTCTATTCAGCATTTATTGTTGTTGATGGTTACCATCAAATAATTGAATCTCCATGACCTATTTATGGTTGAACTTGGGGTGAACTTGGAATGCTTATTCCTGAATCCAGAAAAAAATACTTAATGGAGTTGGAAAATAAAACCACTTTTTGAAATTGGCAACCATTTGTGTGTGTGTGTGTGTGTGTGTGTGTGTGTGTGTCTGTGTCTGTGTGTGTGTGTGTTAGAGGTGAATGGAAGCTATGAAAATTTTATTCAAAAAACTTAATATGTTGATGCCAAAAATTCCTTTTATTCTTACCAGTAAATTTCTCTTAACCCCATTGTCCAGTGGAATGAGAATTGGTCTGGATTCTCTGGATAGCTTCAATCATGGATGTCTGTTTGGATGTTTTTATAAGGAGCATATTTTTTGTGGAATGTTTGGCAAATGTCTGTAATAAAGATACTGGATTTGAGATTGTGGATACAGATGGATAGGGTCACCATACAAATCAGCCAATAAATAACATTTAGGTATTTAAAGTAGATACACATGAGTGCTTTGAATCCCTCCCCTAACAATCTCCACCAAGTATTTCCCTTTGGTTTCCATCTTTCAATAATTTTTAAAACAATTTTTTCTTTGTATTAGGCTATGAGCAAAAGGCTTTTAAAACGTATATAGCATCCATCTGTTATAGTAACTTCACTTCTAAGAGAAGTAATAAGATTTCTGGATTCTATGCTCCCTTAAAGCTCATAAATAAACTTAAGTTCCAGCAAGTCAAAATGACAAAAGTCAGTGGCTAGGAGTTGAGGAATTTTTGTCTTATGAGTAAAACATTAGGCTTAGGGGGTTTAAATGCCACTTGGCAGGATTAGCCCCCTTAAGATTCTTAGATGCTGGTGGAGCTGTGAAATCATTTACTCAATAGACACTCATTAGACAGCTGAGCCACAACTCATTGCTCTCTGGTCAGGAGATCTGGTTAATCATGTATACAGTTATTTCTTAGCTAAATCTCTAGAAATGGAATTGCTAGGTCAAAGGGTAAGTACATGTAAGCATTTTACAGACATTGCCAAATTGAGGTCCAAAAACAGTTGTATCACTTTCACCCAACCCAGAGTATATGAGGGTTTAGCATCTATCTTCCCACTTAAATAGGTGGGATAGTTTTGGGGTGAAACTGTTCCACCTCAGATCATCAGGCATTAGATTCTCATAAGGAGCACACAGCCTAGATCCCTCGTGTATGCAGTTCAGAACAGGGTTTGCACTTCTATGAGAATCTAATGCTGCTGCTGATCTGATAGGATGTGGAGCTCAGATGGTAATGCTTTTTCACCTGCCACTTCGCCTCCTGCTGTGTGGCCTGGTTCTTAACAGACTATGGACCATTGTGGTCCATGGCCTGGAGGTTGGGGACCCTTGCTTTACAGCAATTTTCTAAATTCGTTCTCAGAAGCCATGTGATCTGGATGAAGGACATTTGCTTAATATGATCTCATATAAAATCGAATATAATCATACATATGGAGATAGATGATCTTTGGTGCCCTATTTATTACAATCTGTGATTCTGTGGTCCGTGTTAGCCTGTATTGTACTTTTAAATATTATTTGCCAATGTTATTGCAGCTGCAGCTCAGATAGCAGAGTATTTAACCTAGGCAAATTCAACCTGCTACATGAGAAGCACAATTTAAAATGTTAAGATTGTGTAAAGCTTTTGTCTCACAAATGGGAACACAGAGGATACACAGAAGTTTGTTGTGGAGATAAATATGGGAAATTAGGGAGTAGCGTGGGTCACAGCTATGGCAAAATGACTTCCACTTCCAATGTCATCTTCTTTTCTTACTGTTGCAAATTCTTCACATCAACTTGTTTTATTTCAGTCCAATGTAGGCAGAAATATATAGCAAAATATATTAATCAGTTATGGTTCATCATTGATAGGTTTGGGCTTATCACAATTTTAATTTCACAATAACTTCTGGAAGACACAGTTGTGTAAGTTGAGGAAGGCGTGTAGAAATGGTAAAGATATTAAGATTAAGATCACTAAATTATTCACAGTGATCAAGGCCTTTTACTTGGTGCAGGGTGGTTGTTGGAGAAGCAGAGTATTTAAAAGAGACAGAAACTGACTTCCCTCATCTGTAAAATGAGGGTAATAATAGTACTTACCTCACAGGGTTATTATCTGGATTAATGAATTAATATATGCAAAGCACTTCTGATAGGATCTAGCACAGGGCCATCATTATTTGTTTATTGCTTCTGGAATACTTTTCACTTAACTATTCCATCGAAAAAGCGGCTGGAAAGTCTGCTCTGAGTTCCCCTTAGAAGACCAGATGAAATTTGGAGGCAGAGAGAGGTGGTTTACTTTGTAAGGACATTTGCTTCCAAAGCTTTTCTGCCTGGCAAAATAGGCAACACGGTGCTGAAAGAAAGTGGCAAGGAATGGGTGCAAAATTTGTCTTATCTATTTCATAATATTACCCACAGAAGCCTCAGTCTTTCACTGACTGATGGACACAGTGAATAGCATAATATAAGGCCTCTTTCTTTCTTCTTATGTCTCACCTGGGAAGACTTCAGCAAGGAAAGGTTCAGCAAGGAAAGATAAGCCATGCAATCCCTCATGATGCCAGGACATGGGACAGCCTTGTGCTTGTCACAGGAGAGAGGTGTGGGACATGGGACAGGCCCAGTCCCACACCTCTCTCCTGTGACAAGCACAAAAAGAGCTAAAATTTTTAAAAAGCCATTTCTTTTTCAGTCAATCTCTACTCACACCAATTTTTCAGCTTCCAAACTCATAGAGTCATAATTCTATAGGGTAGGATCCAGTTATTATTGTATGACTGTTACTAGCTTTTCCCCTTCCCAAACCAATTAAATAAGGATTCTGCTTTGGCAAGTTTAATGCCCCTCCCGCTGTCCTCTGAGTAGGATTTAGTCCTATTAGACAAGCTCTCTCATATTTCATTTTATACTGTAGAATTAGGAGAAAAGTGAAAGTGGAGAAGAATCTAAAGCCTTTGGGCTTGGGCTGGGAAAGAGGCTTTTCAGGGGATTTTGGAAGAATCTTGTGAGTTTAAGAAAATTATCTTTATCATGATGATCCATCATTGCAAGAAAACTACTTAAGTTTTTTAAAAATGTATTTTGTTAGTGGCTGAACTGTGTTCCTTTGGTCATGTTGAAATTTAATTTTCAATAAATAAGAAAACACGATTCTGATAAAAATCATATTGAATATGCGTCAGGTTTTAATTACCTCAGTAGTGAGAGAACCAGAGGATGACAAGGCTGATTCATAGGAGGACAGGAGAAACTAATGTGTATATAACGAGTGAGGGAAAAAACAAAAATAAGCACTACAATAAAAAATAAACTGGAATAAGATTGCTGAATTAGATAGATACACAATTGGTTGATTTTCTACAAGACAATAAAACCATAAGCTTTGGGGTTATTTTGTGTCTTTAGTCCATTTGGGTTACTGTGAGAAAACAACCTTAGACTGGTTAATTTACAAATAACAGAAATTTATTTCTAACAGTTTTGGAGACCAGGAAGTCCAAGATAATGGTGAAGATTCCATGTCTTGCGAGGACTGGGTCTTTGCTTTAAAGATGGTACCTTCTCGGTCGGGCACGGTGGCTTACACCTGTAATCCCAGCACTTTGGGAGGCCGAGGTGGGTGGATCAACTGAGGTCAGGAGCTCGAGACAAACCTGGCCAATGTGGTGAAACCCTGTCTCTACTAAATACAAAAAATTAGCTGGGCATGGTGATGCATGCCGATAGTCCCAGCTACTTGGGAGACTGAGGCAGGAGAATTGCTTGAACCCAGGAGGCAGAGGTTGCAGTGAGCCAAGGTCGCACCATTGCACTTCAGCCTGGGCAACAAGAGTGAAATTCTGTTTCAAAAAAAAAAAAAGATGGTGCCTTCTCTCTGTGTCTCCACATGGTGGAAGGCACAAACGAGCTCTCTCTGGCCTCTTTTATAAGGGCACCAATCCCATGTATGAGGGTCCCACACCCCTAATCTAGTCACCTTCCAACACCTCTGCACTGGGGATTCAGTTTCAACAAATGAGTTTTGTGAGGACATAGAAATTCAGATCATAGCATCTTATCTACTGGACAAAAATTATTTGTAGTTTATCATGTTTCTAAAAGTTAACATCTATCTTCACAGAGCTGCAAAATGACTGGGCCCTTACCAACAGTAAACTGTGAGTCAAACAAAGTTATAGTCCCCAGCCTAGAGAGTCAGAAGAAACTTGGATGGGTTCTTACACAGCTCCCTGGCCTGACAAGAAAGGTTACACAGTCATCTTTTTGCCTTTCTCCCATGTTTTGGTTAATTTTTAAAAATAGTTCCTTGTGTGATTATAAAGTCTCCTAGGATTATTCTTTATCACAAAAAAGGCTGGGTTCATTGTGTTTTGTGTTCTTTCCGGGATTCATTTACAGAGGAGGATCATACAGAACACCTACTACCCTCTTGTAAACTCAGCAAATCTACAGCCATGAGAAGCCCCAGCAACTACAAAAGCCAAAGAATTAGCTTGGTCTGAAGAGTTTGTAAAGAATCTGGGATTGCATCTCAATAACCTTTTATCATTCCAGAGATTCCCCTAACCAAAGCTTTTTTTTAATTTATTTTTAAAATCACTCATATATGCTTATTTTTTCTAGTACTAGAGAAACAAAATTAAGAAAAAAAAATTATTTCCGTCTAGAGTTCACTAACAATGCCCACAATTGCATATGAATTCTCTTCTTAGGGTCCCCCCAAACTTGCTAAAGTTTGAAGACTGTTAAGAAGTCCTCAGACTTCCTCTTTACTGCCTACAAGCCAGAGAATAGACACATACTGATTTCCCAGCATGGTTTTGTAAATACTATTTCCACATATGAAGCTCAACGCTTGTTCCATAATTGTGGGTTTGTCCTATTGCATGAAATAAAACTTAACTGAATTATGACATTCTTGCCTGAATTAAAAAGAAAAAAAGAGCCCCTTCCAGTCAACAGGCCCTGAAAATGGATTGTCACTCATCCTAAATTTATTTATTGTTACATAATAATTGTATATGTTTATGGGGTACATGTGATATTTTGATATATGCATACAATGTACAATAATCAAATCAGGGTATTCCGGATATCAAATATCTCAAACTTTTATCATTTCTTTATGTTGAGAACATTTTAAAACTTTTCATTTAGCTATTTTGAAATATACAATAAATTATTTTAACTGTAGTCACCTACTGTGCTATCAAACCCTAGAACTTAACCCTTCTGTGTAACCGTATGTCTGTACTCATTAACCAACTTCACTTTATACCCTGCCTTCCTTCCCTCTACCCCCTTCAACCTCTGATAACTATCCTTCTACTCTTTACCTCCATGATATCAACTTTTTAGCTTCCACATACATGAGTGAGAACATGTCATTTTTGTCTTTGTGTGCCTGGATTATTTCACTTAACATAATGACCTCCAGTTCCATCCATATTGCTGCAAATGACAGGATTCATTCTTTTTATGGCTGCATAGTATTCTGTCATGTATACATCCCACATTTTCTTTACCTATTCATCTGTTGATGGACATTTAGGTTGATTCCATATCTTGGCTCTTATGAATAATGCTGAAATAAACATGGGGTACAGGTATCTCTTTGATATACTGATTGCCTTTCCTTTAGATAAAAACACAGTAGTGGGGTTGCTGGATCACATGGTAGTTCTATTTTTGGTTTTATGAGAAACCTTTATTCTGTTTTCTGTAGTGGCTTTGCTACTTCACGTTGCCACCAACAGCATATAAGAGTTCCTTTTTCTCCTCATCCTTGCCAGCACTTTTTTTTTTGTCTTTTTGATAATAGCCATCCTAACTGGGGTGAAATGATGTCCCATTGACTCATCCTAAATTTGTTTAAAGGGGCTTATCCCATTCTTTAGCTGTAACATATAGAGAGCTGTAGGCTATTATTTTATCTCCTATCTATGGTTCCCTACTTTGTAAAACTCTCTAAAAGAAGCACCAACTCCTGAAAGACTCTAACCGTTGAATCGTCCAGACTTTCAAATAAAAACAAGTAGTATCACAAGCCCACATCAAGATTTCGGGTTCTTCCTGGAGGACAGGTGTCCAACCAAGACTACTATAGCTCTCATCTGTGAAAAGAGGTTGGTGTCAGAAACGAGATCTTTAAGACTCTTACCCTGAATGATAATGACCAGAACAACTAGTTCTCACTGGCTCTTTTTATGTCCCCAAAATAGACTTATTTCTATTGACAGTAGGTTCTTGTCATATAATCAGTCTGACTTGAGTAATTAATCACATTTGCCTTTTCCTCAGTAGTGGCAAGTAGAACCAACTTTGCGGACTAATCAAACAAGTGAATCAACAGAATAGGGTAACCCATTTTTTTCAGTAGTTTAATTATTTTGAGTTTATTTCATCTTCTCCTCAATTTTCTTTTTGTTTTTTTCTTGTTGTCTCCTAATTTAACTTATCTGGCCATCCTGTCTATATTTGGAAGCCACATTAATTGTTTTGTAAAATAAGACAGGCTATATATAAATCAAACGCCCACACTGGGGTCCATTTCCAAATTTCTTTTTGTGATGTCTTGCGGTTTTGAGGATTAAAAATGCGTTAAAACCAGCAATGACAAATTGTTCTAGCTTTTAAATATGTATTTTAAAAAGCTCTTGTTAAAACTTTTGTGAACTAATGAGGACACCACTTTGTATGTTGGTGGTTTCTGTTTACTTGCTTCTGTTTTTGCTCCCTAGAACTTGATTTCCTCAGCAGTGAGCTAATAGCACTCCTGCTATTGCTGACTGGGCATCTCTACATACAATAAATCTTGATAAAACAATGTGTGCTGAGGCATATAAGTATAGCTCCCTGATTGGCCCTTTTGGTAATACTGATTGTTTCCTTTGTTGCATTTTGCATTATGAACCAAACTCTAAGAACTGATTGGAAAACATCCTTTTTTTGGAAACATCCATTCAGAGTCTTAAGGCCTCAGATTACCAGCCTTCCATAATTACCTCTCCAGTGTGGAGTCTGGAGTATTTGACCAGTATGTGTTTAAAATCAAGAAGCAAATCCCTAACACGTCCTACATTTATTTTAAAATTTGGCCAAGCTACACAGAGTCTAGCAAAATTTCGTATTCTGCCACTAGATGATTGCTGTTGGATCTAGGCCATGACCCCGTTGATTTTTTTATAGGCAGCTTTGCAGCTCCAAAGCCACATGTTGAATCAAGGAAAGCAAAGTCTCAGTGTCCAGGAGGACAGCATGGTACTAACCCATCTCAACCAGTTCACTTCTTTGTACAAGAAGGACTCAAGAGGCTGAAGGGGTGTGAGGATTGGGTGGAGAGGCCAAACTAGCTCATCTTTGCCAGTTTATTGTGTACATCATTGCACCTTCTCACCTACATCAGTGATCTTACACTTGGCCTCATCTCTATCCTTTCCTTGTCAAACTTCACCAACTCTTTTCCCCACTTCTGTCACTCCTAAAACCTATAGTAACTACTTCACTCAGCACCCTCAACTGAATCTCTGTGGCTTAGTATCGCAAATGCATCCACCCCTGCGGAACGTGTTGAGACCTGCTGCCATCATTCAAAGTCCTAATGCTGCCTTATTAATTGACAGTGAGGTTTTTTATGTTTTCCAGCCAGTTTTTATTTGTTAGATCAATTATTAATAGCACTATTTAACATTTAGTAAGTATTTACAGTGTGCCCACTATTGTTATATGGGGTTTTTATGCATCAACTCATTTAATCTTCATCAGAATTTTATTAGATACATTCCAATATGTCTCCATTTTGCAGATGAGGAAACTGAGGCTGAGCAAAGTCAAGTAAGTTATACAAAGTCACTTAGGAATTATTAAGAGGTAATACTAATTTGGCTTTGAAACTCTGTGCCCAAACATCATTCTATCCTGCCTTCACTGGTAACCTACAGCATCCTCAGAAGATACGGAAATACTACTCTTTTAAAATTACAAACTCAAGTGTAAGAGGCTGAGCAGATATTTGAAGATTCCAAGTACAACTAATATTAAGCAATTAATGATCTGCTTTCTGCACATGTCCTTAGAGTCCCTCCTTCTCTCCAGGATCCATTATTTTCTCTGTGTTTAAGTAGTAATTGTACTTCTAAGTTTGAAAGAAAATAAATTTGAAAATTCTAACTCTAGACATTTTCAGAGAGAACATTAGAAGAGTGATGAGGGAGGCAATGCTCATACTCATTTATTAACATTGATTGTACATGTTTCTTCTTTGGGAGGATGTTGCTTGTGTGTTTGTTTACACAATTCTGTTCTTTAAGAGAGTAACAGTAGGGAGTGGTGCCTGAAGCATGCAGTGAGTTTGGAAGGACACCAAAATATGTTTGTGCTGTGTAGCCCCTGGAGTGTGAGACCTGACTGGGCCAGCTGCAGCCCTGCAAGGGATTTAATTTAGAATTTCCTGAGGCACTTGTGGTTCCAAAATATGTCTTATGTATTTTAAAATAATAATTGAAAAGGAAGTAAAAACAGCCAGTCAGCTGTAAAAATTGTATGGTATCTAGCAACTGGGGCCAGGTCACCAAGGGTTGACACCCCTGAGGGAAATCAGTAACAGAGCCTAGGAGATAATTTGGATAGGGAGGTTGAGATGTGGCTGGAAGAGGAGAGGAGGTTCAGGGTTCCAGGACTAAGTTGAGTGGGGTTAGTCAGTCACTCTCCATGTTGTGATTTCTGTATAAAAGGCATTGTCTAGGTCTTGAGCTGGTGATAAAGTTGGTCCAGGAGTAGGACATGGTATTTGAAAATGTTGGTGCTGAAAGTTGTTACTGGAATCTTCAGTGCAAAAGAAAAGAGGAAGAAATGACCACATCATTTCCATTCTTTTTTTTTTTGCCATCCCTCAAGATAGTACATTATCTGGCCCTCCCTATCTGTGCAGGGGAGTCTCTTAGGCCACTTGCCCCACATTCACAACCAATCCTCTTCTGAAAAATTTTAGTGCTCATTACCTGCTATAGAAGTCCCATACTTGCTCTTTTCTATGTTTGAAATATTATCTCTGTGTGTCTGCTCGTAGGCTTTTTGTCATTGAGGTCTCAGTTTAAATGGTACACCTTCAAAGTGATGCTTCCTGATCATGCTATCTAAAACACATTCTTTCCTACACTGTTGTTTATCTAAGCAGCCTGTTCATGTCTTCCGTAGTGCATAGGACAACCTCTAACTTTTGAGAAGTTCGTCTTACTTGTTTGTTGTGGGTCTTCACCATCAAATTCCAAGCTCCACGAGGCCAGAAGCCATGTCATTATTGCTAACTGATATCGTCTGAATTTCTAGTACAATGACTAGGTCATAGCAGAGGCATAATAAATATTTGTTTCAAAGGGAGAGAATGACAAGAAGACTTGACAATTGGGATCAAAAAAGGGAGATGTGGTGGGCCTCTAAAATGCGTTGTGTTGGGTTCCAGCCTGTAACCTTGTCCTCCTTGACACCATGCTCCAGTGGGAGAAACTGGATTCAGGATCATTTTTACATGCAGATTCTCAGGATCTCTTATACGCAATGGTTGGAGTATAGACCTGAGTGAACAGGCAGAAACTTTATCTGATTAGTGCCTTGGAAAACACTAATGAGCTGCTTGAGCCTTCAGGAATTTTTATTTTTCAAATATAAAACTCTAAAGATAGTTCTGGAATAATATAAGTTACTAAGTCCTCCCATATACACAATACTTTTTAGGGAATGATCACATATAGTGTATCTTAAGATCACCTTAACAGTCCTGGGAAGGGACAAAGACACATAATTTTAAACCTATTTTGAAGATAAGGAATTAGCTTCAAAGAGTTTAAATGACTTTACCATTAATGAATAGCTGGAATTAGATCTGGTACACTTGGTTTGCATGGATTGCTTACTCTACCACATTTTTCAGACAATATTTGTTTTAATTTTATGTTATTTTCATGGTAGACTGATTTACTTTTGACTTCAACTTTTTTCTATTTTATTTTAACTTCTGAAATACCTATGCATGTTTGTTACATAGGTAAACATGTGCCATAGTGGTTTGCTGCACTTACCAACCCATCACCTAGGTATTAAGCCCAGCATGCATTAGCTACATATCTTGATGCTCTCCAAACCCCTGCATGCCTCCCAATAATAGGTCCCTCTGTGTGTTGTTCCTCTCCCAGTGTCCATGTGTTCCCATTGTTCAGCTCCCACTTATAAGTGAGAACATGCAGTGTTCTGTTTCTGTTTCTTACATAGTGTTTAGTTTGCTGAGGATAATGGCTTTCAGCTCCATCCATGTCCCTGCAAAGGACATTATCTCATTCCTTTTTATGGCTGTATAGTATTCCATGGTGTATATGTACCACATTTTCTTTATCCAGTCTACCATTGATGGGTATTTGGGTTGATTTCATGTCTCTGCTATTGTGAATAGTGCTACAATAAACATATGTGTGCATGTATCTTTATAATAGAATGATTTATATTCTCTTGGGTACATACCCAGCAATGAGATTGCTGGGTCAAATGGTACTTCTGGTTCTAGGTCTTTGAGGAATTACTACACTGTCTTCCACAATGGTTGAACGAAGTTACATTCCCACCAACAGTGCAAAAGTGCTCCTATTTCTCTACAACCTCACCAGCATCTGTTGTTTCTTGATTTTGTAATAATCACCATTTTGACTGGCATGAGATAATATCTCATTGTGGTTTTGATTTGCATTTCTCTAATGATCAGTGATGTTGAGCTTTTTTTCATGTTTGTTGGCTGCATAAATGTCTTCTTTTGAGAAGTATCTATTTTGCCCACATTTTTTAAATATGGTGAACCATATTATTCTTTTTTTGTTTGTTTAAGTACTGGGATACATGTGCAGAATGTGCAGGTTTGTTACATAGATATACATGTGCCATGGTGGTTTACTGCACCCATCAACCCATCATCTACATTAGGTATTTCTCCTAATGCTATCCCTCCCTTTGCCTCCCATCCCCTGATAGGACCCAATGTGTGATGTTCCCCTCCCTATGTCCATATGTTCTCACTGTTCAACTCCCATTTATAAGTGAGAATATGCAGTGTTTGGTTTTCTGTTCCTATGTTAGTTTGCTGAGAAGATGGTTCCCAGCTTCATCCACGTCCCTGCAAAGGACATGAACTCATCCTTTTTTATGATTGCACAGTTCCATAGTATATCTCCACCACATTTCCTTTATCCAGTCTATCACTGATAGGCATTCGAGTTGGTTCCAAGTCCTTGCTGTAATAAACATATGTGTGCATGTGTCTTTATAGTAGAATAATTTATAATCCTTTGGGTATGTACCCAGTAATGGGATTGCTGGGTTAAATGGTATCTCAGGTTCTAGATCCTTGAGGAATCACCACACTGTCTTCTATAATGGTTGAACTAATTTACACTCTCACTAACAGTGTAAAAGCATTCCTATGTCTCCACATCCTCTTCAGCATCTGTTGTTTCCTGACTTTTTAATGATTACCATTCTGACTGGTGTGAGATTGTATCTCACTGTGGTTTTGATTTGCATTTCTCTAATGACCAGTGATGATGAGCTTTTTTTCATATGTTCATTGGCCACATGAATGTCTTCTTTTGAGAAGTGTCTGTTCATATACTCTGCCCATTTTTTGATGGGGTTGTTTTTTTCTTGTAAATTTGTTTCAGTTCCTTATAGATTCTGGATATTAGCCCTTTGTCAGATGGGTAGATTGCAAAAATTTTCTCCCATTCTCTAGGTTGTCTGTTCACTCTGATGATACTGTCTTTTGCTGTGCAGAAGCTCTTCAGTTTAATTAGATCCCATTTGTCAATTTTGGCTTTTGTTGCCATTGCTTTTGGTGTTTTAGTCATGAAGTCTTTGCCCATGCCTATGTCCTGCATGATATTGCCTACGTTTTCTTCTAGAGTTTTTATGGTTTTAGATCTTATGTTTAAGTCTTTAATCCATTTTGAGTTAATTTTTGTATAAGGTATAAGAAAGGGATCCAATTTTAGTTTTCTGCATCTGGCTAGCCAGTTTTCCCAACATCATTTATTAAATAGGAAATCATTTCCCCATTGCTTGTTTTTTGGCAGATTTGTCAAAGACCAGATGGTTGTAGGTGTGTGTTGTTATTTCTGAGGCCTCTGTTCTGTTCCATTGGTCTATATATCTGTTTTGGTACCATTACTATGCTGTTTTGGTTACTGTGGCCTTGTAGTATACTTTGAAGTCAGGTAGCATGATGCCTCCAGCTTTGTTCTTTTTGCTTAGGATTGTCTTGGCTATATGGGCTCTTTTTTGGTTCTATATGAATTTTAAAGTAGTTTTTCTTAATTCTGTGAAGAAAGTCAATGGTAGCTTGATGGGAATAGCCTTAAATCTACAAATTACTTTGGGTAGTATGGCCATTTTCATGATACTGATTCTATCAATGAGCATGAAATGTTTTTCCATCTGTTTGTGTCCTCTCTTATTTCCTTGAGCCTTGGTTTGTAGTTCTCCTTGAAGAGGTCCTTCACATCCCTTATAAGTTGTATTCCTAAGTATTTTATTCTCTTTGTAGTAATCAGGAGTGGTAGTTCACTTATGATTTGGTTCTCTGTCTATTACTGGCGTATAGGAATGCTTGTGATTTTCTCACATTGCTTTTGTATCCTGAGACTTTGCCGAAATTGCTTATCAGCTTAAGGAGTTTTTGGGCTGAGATGATGGGATTTTCTAAATATACAATCATGTCATCTGCAAACAGAGACAATTTGACTTCCCTCTTCCTATTTGAATACCCTTTATTTCCTTCTCTTGCCTGATTGCCCTGGTGAGAACTTCCAATACTATGTTGAATTAGAGTGGTGAGAGAGGGCTTCCTTGTCTTGTTTGGGTTTTTAAAGGGAATGCTTCCAGTTTTTGCCCATTCAGTATGATATTGACTGCAGGTTTGTCATAAATAGCTCTTAGTATTTTAAGATACTTTTCATAAATACCTAGTTTATTTAATATTTTTTAGCAGGAATGGGGTGTTGAATTCTCTTGAAGGCCTTTTCTGCATCTATTGAGATAAACCAGCTAGCATCATAATGACAGGATCAAAATCACACATAACAATATTAACCTTAAATGTAAACAGGGTAAATGCCCCAGTTAAAAGACATAGACTGGCAAATTGAATAAAGAGTCAAGACCCATTAGTGTACTGTATTCAGGAGACCCATCTCACATACAAAGACACACATAGGCTCAAAATAAAGGGATGGAGGAATATTTACCAAGCAAATAGAAAGAAAAAAAAAAAAAAAGCAGGGATTACAATCCTAATCTTTGATAAAACAGACTTTAACAAAGATCAAAAAAGACAAAGAAAGGCATTACATAATGGTAAAGGGATCAATGCAACAAGTAGAGCTAACTATCCTAAATATATA
>CAUYLG010035250.1:0-85844 GCA_963573385.1 Cacajao melanocephalus
TTTTTAATACCCATTTTTAGACTGCATTCTAGCCTGGGCAATAGAACAAGAATCCCGTTCTCTCTCCCTCTTTCTCTTCCTCTTTCTTTCTCTCTTACATTCTTTTTTTTTCTTTCTTTCACTCTCACTTTCTTTCCTCTCCTTTTCTTTCTTTCAAAAAAAAAAATTAAAAAAAAATAAATAAAAAGATTTTTTGTAGAGATGGAGTCTCACTATATTGCCCAGGCTAGTCTGGAACTTCTGGCCTTAAGAGATCCTCCCACCTTGACCACTCAAAGTGCTGGGATTATAGGGGTGAGCCACTGCTCGGCCTCTACCACCAAACCTTTTAGTCTTCCTGCAGTCTACCTGTAATCACCCAAGGAGTGGTTTTCAGCCCCATTTTTTCTCTTTTAGAGAACTTCCCTGATCTGTGATGAAACCTTGTCTCCTCTCTCTTTAAAATATCCCTGAAATCAGTCTTTACTGATACTGTTGTGATCTCATTTATGAGTAATTTAAATAATCATTTTCATTTTGGACATTAAACATTAACTCTTTGAGAATCACTCAACTGAGTTGTTGGGTTTATTGAAAACACAGTCCTCCTTTTGTTTTCTCCCCTCTGCTATCAAACATTGAATTTATTCCTTTTATCTTGGTGTATGTTTATACCTTTTAACCCACTTCTCTTCATTCTCCCCCTCTCTCTGCCACAGCCCTTTTTTATTTTTATTTTTTTGAGACAGGGCCTCACTCTGTCACCCAGGCTGGAGTGCAGTGGGATAATCACAGCTCGCTATAGCCTTGACCTGGGCTGAAGCAATCTTCTTACCTCAGCCTCCCAAGTAGCTGGGGCTACAGGCATGCGTCACTATGCCCAGCTAATTTTTAAATTTTTTGTAGAGACAGGGTCTCACTGTGTTGCCCAGGCTGGTCTTGAACTTTTGGGTTCAAGCGATACTCCCACTTTGATTTCCCAAAGTGCTGGGATTACAGGTGTGAGCCACCGCACCTGATCAATTCTTACTCATTTCAGTATACACACATAAGTGATCCTTCTGATACAACTCACTAAGTTCTCTGAGCAACTCTCCTGTGATGATTTTGTCCACCACCTTACATCAGTCACCTACTTCCATGGTTTTACCCTAACCAGTGCTTCTTGAACTATCCATTGTGAAGGACCAGTAAATTTTTATTTCCAGTCCACTGTGGATTGATTATTTCATAAAATACTGTAAAAATCAATTACTAGGAAGTTGAAATACTGATTTTGATTGTTGTAACAGTACAAAGTTGCTATGCATTTCTCAGTAATTACTCTTAGTTTCTATACTTCTTTCATTGCAGGTGGACATTGATTTACAGACACTTTTAGTAGCATTGTTTTAGATCCTGTTACCAGTAACTGCAGCCCTTCCATAATCTGTTTCATTTACAGCACTTTTGGATTCTATGTTTCTAGCTCATGCTCTACAGTACCCTGATTTCAGTATTCTTTGGCTCTGTTGGGATGTTCATTCCATTGGCCTACCCCAGTTTTTGTGCTCTGTACTTGCTTGATGTGATCATTAGAATGATTTCCTTGCATACACTCTTGCTTCTTTCTTACTTCATTCTACTTGTTGGGCAAAACTAAAATTCTGGTTAAATCCAACGTTTACTTTCTCTGCACTTGGATTTATACAGCTGAACTTGAAAGGAGAAAAACATATCCATATATATCAGTCTGGAAGTTCATGGCTACAACCCTTAGAGTGGACCCTTACTATTGCCTGGAAATTGTATTATATGATATTGTACTTCCCTGGTTCCTTCACTTTCTTAGTACTGTTTCACACTTACTCTTCTGAACAACTTCAGTACTACCTCATGCATCCTCATCTTAACTGATGACCTTGCTTTATACCTTAAGAAATTTGCAATCCAGAGAAAACATACACAGATTCTCATTATGTTTATCATTAGTCCATGCAAAATTACAATGATGCCTTTTTTCTTGATAATACTTTTTGTGTTGAGGTCTGTTTTCCTTATTACAGATAGACATGAATCAGCTGGGGTGGTAGTTGGTTATCATTTTCTGTTCTTAAATCTTTTTTTTTTTTTTTGGCACAGAATCTCACTCTGTCGCCAGGCTGGAGTGCAGTGGCGTGATCTCGGCTCACTGCAACCTTCATCTCTCTGGTTCAAGCGATTCTCCTGCCTCAGCCTCCCGAGTAGCTGGGACCACAGGTGTACACCACCACGCCCAGGTAATTTTTGTATTTTTAGTAGAGATGGCATTTCACTATGTTGGCCAGGATGGTCTTGATCTCTTGACCTTGTGATCTGCCCGCCTCGGCCTTCCGAAGTGCTGGGATTACAGGTGTGAGCTACCTTGCCCTGCTCGGTTCTTAAATCTTTTATGTGTCCTTATGTATGTGGAGTGGACATCAGACAATTATAGTATATGGTTACTTAACTACAATTGCACAAAATGCTATGAAAGAAGATAATGTAGGTAATATGCATTTCATGGGGTAATATTAGGATGTAATTTTATGAAAGGCTAAAGATATTAGCCTGTATTATTACCAAAGGCTTGTTCTAATTTTTGAGAGGTAGCCAGCAACAGGATAGGCACAAAATGAAAATGACTGTAAAAGGCCAGAGATCTGGAAAAAACTCTTTTTATGTGACATTCTTGGTAGTTGGAGGGAGCTAGGGTGTGAGTGGCCCAAGGTGAAAACTCGAAAGGTGGGCAGGGGTTTTGAGCAAGGGAGAGCAATCACATTTTCCCCCTTAAGTTTGTGTTAATGGTCCCATAGTTTGGAAATTGATCATTGTGAATTGTTCTGACTATATAAATTATTGTACTTAGCAGTTTTAATCTCTTGTCAGATTCTCTGTAGCAGATGTTATAACACTTTTCTTTTTTTTCTTTTAAACAAACCCCCAAAGCTGCCTTCCTTTTCACTTTGTATTTAGCTTTGCTTACCAAGAAGGCAGTCTCTCTTGTCAACTTTTCTCTTCCAGATAGCCTCATTCAGTTTTATACTTTACACTCCCTGTCTCCTGTTTGAGTACTGTATACTGCTTAAATTCCGTGGTTTAACTCTTTGAAGTGTATGCATCTTTTGTTGTCTTAGTTTCTTAGAGTACAAAGATTAAAAAGTGAATTCATTTTCATTGTCCAGAATTAACCTGTTTTATTTAGATTATTGCATGTAATCTCTTTTCCTTCGTATTCACTACTGATCGGAAAGCAATATATAATCCCTTTTTAAAGGGAGAGAAGAACATCAGATAACTCTTAAGTTACCTTTACCCATCCTCCTCTACCCTACCTTCTAGGGCTTTAAAAAAATACTTTCTCTCATAAAGATACCATATTTACCTTGCAAAAATATTTTTTGCCTGCTGTATGGAGGACAGGTTGGTGCACAGGAGAAAGATTGAGTATGAAGAGAGACAGGTGATGATAGTACTATTGAGAAATAAATGATGGTGGTTATGTCTAGAGTGGTGACAGTGGAGATGGAGAATAGTGGACAGACTAGAAAACTATTGAAGTGGAATTGATAGGAGTTAGTGAGTGATGGAAGTAGTGAATGATAGGATGCAGTGAGTAAAGAAGAAGGCATTGTTAAAAATAACTCAGGTTTTTAATATGAGCAACTGACATAGTAGTAATAGTAGTGCTATTTACTGAGCTAGAGAAAGCCAGAGAAGGAGCAGAATGGGGTAGATCAGAGATGATCTGGATTTGGATATGATGCAATTGTAGTGCCTTTCCAAAATCTAAATATAGATGTCAACTGGGTATTTGGGTGGACTGGTATAGAGCTCAGAGATCTGAGCTGGAGAAATAAAATTACTAGTCTAGGGATGGTATTGGAAAATGTGGGTTTAGAAGAGCTCACTTTGGGTCAGGTATGGTAGCTCATACCTGTAATCCTAGTACTTTGGGAGGCTGAGGCGGGTGGATCACTTGAACTCAGGAGTCTGTAGTCAGCCTGGGCAACATGGTGAAACCCTGTCTCTACAAAACGTACAAAAATTAGCCAGACATAGTGGCTCAGGCCTGTAGTCACAGCTACTTGGTGGGGCTGAAGCGGAAGGATCGGTTGAGCCAAGGTGGCAGAAGTTGCAGTGAGCCAAGATGGCGCCCCTGCACTCCAGCCTGGGCGACAGAGTGAGACCCTGTTTTTTAAAAAAAGAGCTTATGTTGGTAGATGGGAAAAAGACCTAGCCCTAGAACTAAATCCTGAGATTTGGTAGAGAAAGTTAAGCCTACAAAGTATACTGGAAAGGACCAACCAGAAGAATAGAGAAACCTTGAAGCCAAAGTAAGGCATTAATTGGTTTAAGGAGCAGAGAAAGTGGTCAGGCATAAAATGCTGCCTAAACATTAAGTAAGATTACGGTAAAAATATGTTGTATTTAAAGATAGGGAGGTCATTAATGACCCTGGTAATAACTGTTCCACTGAGTTTTTGGCTTTTTTACTTTTTGAGACAGGATCTTGCTGTGTCACCCAGCCTGGAATGTAGTGGTGCAAACACAGCTCACGGGAGCCCTGGTCTCCTGGGCTCCAGGGATCCTCCTTACTCAGCCTCCCCAGTAGTTGGAACCACAGCATATGCCACCATGCCCAGCTAATTTTTAATTTTTTTGTAGAGATGGGGTCTTGCCATGTTGCCTAGGCTTGTTCCACTGGTTTGATAGGAGATGTCAGGTTGGATTGGGTTGCAGAAGGGAGTGTGAGAGCTAAGGAAATAGGTTTACACAGCTCTTATAATAAGATTGGCTGTGAAAGAATAGCATGATAGTTGGAGAGGGAGATGTGAGGTTGAAGATGATGGGTTGAAGGAGGATTTCAATTTTTTTTCTTTTCCTGAGACGGAGTCTCACTCTATTGCCCAGGCTGAAGTGTAGTGGCACAATCTGAGCTCCCTGCAACCTCCACCTCCTGGGTTCAAGCAATTCTCCTGCCTCAGCCTCCTGAGTAGCTAGGCTTACAGAAGTGCGCCACCACGCCTGACTAATATTTTTGTATTTTTAATGGAGATGGGGTTTCACCATGTTGGCCAGGCTGGTCTTGAACTCCTGAACTTGTGATCCACCCACCTTGGCCTCCCAAAGTTCTGGGATTACAGGTGTGAGCCACCTCGCCCAGCCAGATTTCAAAAATTAATGAATGAATAAATGGTCCAGTTGGGTGTGACAGATGGAAGAGAGCCAAGGAATGATCAATAATGTAAGGTTCTAGGGACATGAGAGGGGGATGAGCTCTAGCACTCATGTAGAGGAGGTTGCCTTTAGATTGGAGGGAAGAACAGCATGCGGGAAAGTGCTATTCTAATAGGAAAAATGTATATTTATTACTTCACTGAATGTAAATTTATTGTCAACATTAACCCAGAGGCTTGATAGCCTTTTATGCCATTTATGTGATGCAATTTCTGTTTGACAGTGATATCATTTTATACTGCTAGCTACTTGACTATTCTTACCAGAAAAAGTTATTTTTTCCCCCTTGCCCAAAAACAATATATACAGTAAATAACCTTGTCATTTGGAAAGATTAATCTTTATGTATGACATCATTTTCCCCTGTGGTTAGGGCACTTTGTTTTTATTCCACTGCAGGGAGTTTAGTCAGAGCTTGTATTTTCACTTTCTGTGACTTTTTTCTTTTGTACTTAATTAATTATAGCAAAAATTCCACTATAGGGAGAAAACATAGTAGAATTTATTGACTAAGTTTGACCCAAAAAGTCGTCGAGTGTTATAGCACCAAAAAAAGCACTTCTTTTTCTTCAGAAGACTTTTATGTCAGAGTGGATTTTTGGACGGATAATGCTGGTATGCGTTACAAATTAAGGAGATACAAAACTGCATACCGCACTGTCTTCTGCTCCTGTTCCCTTATTCACCTGCTTTCCTTCCCAACTGGTATTTCCATTTTCTTAAGTATCTTTCCAGAGTCTATGCATCTCTACAGATAAACTCGTGTAAATACAGTTTTGTTCTTTATTTACATAAATGCTATAATGTATCTTTTTTCATTAAAATTGTGTGAGAACTGTTTCATATCTCTCTATATGAAGTGCTTTCTCATTTTTTTAATGGCCACATTGTATGAATATACCATGATGAGCTAACTTGTGTCCTGTTTATGATTAATGCTAGTCTTTTGTGATTGATTTGAACTGCCCACCCCAGACAGAGTCTTGCTCTGTCGTTCAGTCTGGAGTGCAGTGGTGCAATCTCAGGTCACTGCAACCTCCGCCTCCCAGGTTCAAGCGATTCTCCTGCCTCATGCTCCTGAGTAGCTGGGACTACAGGCATGCGCCACCATGCCCGGCTAATTTTTGTATTCTTAGTAGAGATGGAGTGTCATCATGTTGGCCAGGCTGGTCCCGAACTGTTGACCTTGTTATCTACCTGCCTCAGCCTCCCAAAGTTCAGGGATTATAGGCATAAGCCCCGGAACCTGGCCCAATTTGAGCATATTTAAGTGGTTTTGACTGCAATACTGGTTATTAATTTAGGTAGTAGAAATTAAATCTTAGTTAACTACTCAAATTTAAGGAACTTGAAAGATAATAATTAAATTGAATGATGTCCCATATTGTCATTTTTTTTTACAGGGAAAAACAATCTAGATGTACTTGTGTTATCCACAAAATTTATTTCTTGAAGGACCAAGAGTTGTATGGTCATTTTAACAAATTTACTTTTCAATCTGTTGCTGCATTATATACTTTGAAAATATCCAGTGCTGCCTTCTTTCAAAAATTGAGACTTCTGATGTTTGTCCTATATAGCTGATGTTAATTCCATTTGAGTATATTTTCTCAGATATTTTAACTTTGGGAAGATTTTTTTTTTTTTTTTTTTTGAGACTGAGTCTCACTCTCTCTCCCAGGCTGGAGTGCAGTGGGCCAGGCTGGAGTGCAGTGGGCCAGGCTGGAGTGCAGTGGTGCGATCTCGGCTCACTGCAACTTCTGCCCCCTGGTTTCAAGCGATTCTCCTGCCTCAGCCTCCTGAGTATCTGGGATTACGGGTGCCTGCCACTGTGCCTGGCTAATTTTTGTATTTTTAGCAGAGACAGAGTTTCACCATCTTGGCCAGGCTGATCTTGAACTCCTGACCTTGTGATCCACCCATCTTAGCTCCCAAAAGTGCTGGGATTACAGGTGTGAGCCACCATGCCTGGCTTTAAGAAGAATCTTTATTCCAGAATATACAACTTGAATCTCCATAGTAGAATCAACTCTCATTTTTATTCAGTTAGAAAATCTTAGTCCCCCCAACTGCTAAATTTGGCTGGCTTAAAAAAAGAACTTGGGTTTATTCCTCATACCTGGAGGTATTTTGTATCTGTGAGTGTTTTATTTCATGTTGGTATTGACAGCGTGCTTTATTTGTAATGGTCTCTGTTGGTTTAACTGTTACTCCCTCTATTGGCTTTCAGAGGTGTTACATTTTTTTGTAATGGTGTCAGAAAAAATATTTATGCTGATTTTCATTTAGCTCCAACATTAGTATTATAATTAATACAAATATGCTTGTGAAGTAGGCCACACAGAGGATTGTTTAATTTATTTTTTATTTATTTTTTTGAGATGGTGTCTTGCTCTGTTGCCCAGGCTGTAGTGCAGTGGCACAATCTTGGCTCACTGCCACCTCTGCCTCTTGGGTTCAAGTGATTCTCCTGTTTCAGCCTCCCAAGTAGCTGGGACTACAGACGCTAACCACCATGGCTGGCCAATTTTTATATTTTTAGTAGAGACGGGGTTTCACCATGTTCTCCAGACTGGTCTCAAACTCCTGACCTCAGGTGATCTGCCTGCCTTGACCTCCCAAAGTGCTGAGATTACAGATGTGAGCCATCACTCCCAGCCTAGGATTATTTTAAATTAACAAATATTCCAGTGGCCATGAATGTTCTGGTTTCCATGAATGTGTTAAGGAAACTTAATAAGAATGCCTGTTTTATCAACAGCTGAGAATAGGGCTATGAAAAACACAAACAGGTATATAGGATATTTATGTTTGTATTAAGCAAAAGCGTGCTTGGCATGTTAGATCAGTTTTAAAGGATTTTTCAAGTATTTCCTAGTTTTCGTCTACTGTAGATTGAACTGTCAGGTAACTTGATGGAGTGAGATGATGGAGATGCCGTATTGCACCTAACTAGCATAACTACAGATTAATGGTTCCATGTGTCTGTGACCTATGGACATGATAGTTGCTTTCTGTAATGTAACATATACAGGCCAAGGTATTTACTTGCTTTCCACATTTAGCATCCTCTTTAAAAACCACCACATTTTCGATATGTTCTTGGAAACCGCAACTTTAAGTGGAACAAGCTACTGCCAGTCTTTAATGAGAAAAATTCGTTTTGTAAAAAGTCATTTCACTTAAAGTCTCAGTTTCCAAGAACTTACCAAAAATGTTAAGGACTTAACTGTATAGGTCATAAGCTCTTGACATTAAATATTATGTCCTGTACCTGTATGGTTAATTGGAGTTGTATCACTCACAGTGGTGGTAGAGTGTTAGGCTCTAAATTTAGCCTACAAAGTGTAAAATGGGTGTAGAGTATTTTTTCTTAAACCCCTTAATTCATTCATAGAATATACTGAGTTTTCTGGGTTCTGTATTTAGTGACCATTGTTGATGAAACATCCATTTAAACACTAGACCAATGTTCAGCATGATGAGGTATGTGGGAACTAGGTAGGGTTAAGGAAAGATCAGATTCTGGCCTTTCATCTTAGTGCTTCACTAGAGCAACTCCTATTGAGGGGACTGCAGACAGGTTTGATGCATAGTATTTGGTTGCTCATTTGCCAAATGCATGTAGTTAGAGAGAGAGAGAGAGAGAGTGTGTGTGTGTGTGTGTGTGTGTTTGTGTAAACCATAAGTGTAGGGGCCAGGCACAGTGACTTACTCCAGTAATCCCAGCAGTTTGGGAGGCCAGGGTGGGTGGATCACTTGAGCTCATGTGTTCAAGACCAGCTTGGGTAACATGATGAAATCCTGTCTCTACAAAAAATACAAAAATTAGCCAGGTGCAGTGGTGTGTGCCTGTAGCCCCAGCCATTTGGGAGGCTGAGGCAAGAGAATTGCTTGAGCCAGGGCAATGGAGGTTGCAGTGAGCTGAGATCGCACCATTGTACTCCAGCCTGGGTGGCAGAGTGAGACCTTGTCTCAAAAAACAAAACAAAACAAAACAAGTGTACATTTGATGTCTCTATACTGTAACTCCCCTCCCTCCACCTCCTTTCTTTGAGGATTTGAATGTAAAAGTAGTCATTCCAGCTATTGCATTGTTTTCTAGACTAGTTTTAAAGCATTCTTTTTTCATTTATATCAAAGTTAATACAGGCATATTATATCAGAGTTTTGAAGATTTCTTTTTTCTTTTTTTTTTTTGAGACAGAGTCTCACTCTTGTCGTCCAGGCTGGAGTGCAGTGGCGTGATCTTGGCTCACTGCCACCTCCGCCTCCCAGGTTCAAGCGATTCTCCTGCCTTAGCCTCCCAAGTAGCTGGGACTACAGGCATTTGCCACCACGCCTGGCTAATTTTTTGTATTTTTAGTAGAGATGGGATTTCACTGTGTTAGCCAGGATGGTCTTGATCTTCTGACCTCGTGATCCACCCGCCTCGGCCTCCCAAAGTGCTGGGATTACAGGCATGAGCTACTGTGCCTGGCTGAAGATTTCTTTCTAGAACACTAAATCGTAAACTTGAAAATGTTTGTTACCTGTTGCCTTGTAAGTTCAGTAATAGAGGATTAATATTATGGCATTTTTAGTAGCCCAGTATGCTTAGATTTTGATAGTATTAAGTCCTTTGAATTTGACTGTTGATCAAACAAGCAGATAATAATACCTGTATTTTAAGGACCTGTGTAATGGTAAGTTTTGCCCTATCCACTTAGAAAGGTAGGCATGTTGAGTTGATTAAATAATCTGCCATTTTGTTTATTGACTTTGTGTGTTTTTGTACAGGTTGCTTTCCTGTTGCATCTTTGATATCATTTCCTAGACTCTGCTCCATGATTTAACTTGAAATTCTGAAATGAAGATGGAGGAGGCAGTAGGAAAAGTTGAAGAACTCATTGAGTCCGAAGCCCCACCAAAAACGTCTGAACAGGAGACAGCCAAGGAGGAAGATGGATCTGTAGAACTGGAATCTCAAGTTCAGAAAGATGGTGTAGCAGAGTCTACCGTTATTTCTTCAATGCCCTGCTTGTTGATGGAACTGAGAAGGGACTCTTCTGAGTCTCAGTTAGCATCCACAGAGAGTGACAAGCCTACAACTGGCCGAGTTTATGAGAGTGACTCCTCTAATCACTGCATGCTTTCCCCTTCCTCTAGTGGTCACCTGGCTGATTCAGATACGTTGTCTTCCGCAGAAGAGAATGAACCCTCTCAGGCAGCAACAGCGGTAGAAGGAGACCCTTCAGGAGTGTCTGGTGCCACAGTTGGGCGCAAGTCTAGGCGGTCCCGATCTGAAAGTGAAACATCCACTATGGCTGCCAAGAAAAACCGGCAATCAAGTGATAAACAGAATGGCCGAGTCGCCAAGGTTAAAGGTCATCGGAGCCAAAAGCACAAGGAGAGGATCAGGCTACTGAGGCAGAAACGGGAGGCTGCTGCAAGGAAGAAGTACAACCTGCTGCAGGACAGTAGTACCAGTGATAGTGACCTGACTTGTGACTCAAGCACGAGCTCATCAGATGATGATGAAGAGGTTTCAGGGAGCAGCAAGACAATCACTGCAGAGATACCAGGTAGAGGATGTTTTTTAAACTGACTGTAAAGTACCTGATGGCATTTCTTCGCTGTCATTCTCAGTTAGATGAGTGACACTTCAAAAAATCCAGCAGACCTGCAGCTCTGTGTAAATTTGAAGACTGCAGTCTATTAACAAGACATGGCCAATTTATAAAACCTGTTCTGAGGTTTCCAGTGCACTTTAGCACATCAGGAAAAAGAAAATTAAATGGTTAATGATAGGGACAAGATTATTTTTAAGTAACGGAATTTCTCAGAAGTCTCTCTGTAACACATTACCTGAACTCCCATCATTGCCTTTTTAGCACTGCTTAGATTTAATTCTCACTGTTCAGCATCATTACTGAGTATATTCTCCTCAGGAATAGGCACCTTGCTTTATTATATAGCCACTGCACTTGAGCTTATAGTGTCTGAAATAACACATTCTATCTTTCGTTAAAGTTTTCTAATAATTTTTCCTCTAAAAACAGTAGTTTTATGTGTTTGCCCCCAGATTCAGTGCATGATAAGCTAGTTATCCTTGTCGCAAATCTTTCTATCCTAAGTTCATTCACACTGAAAGGAATGTCTTTTCAGAAGATTTCCCATTAGTTCCTCAAGCTTTAAAAAAGTTTGTTAGAAATCTGCTTGTTCTAGCTCTCACTGGTTTAAGGGTCTGTAATTTATTACATATTTGGCAAATCTACTTTCCCCATATTATTGGATCTGGTACTGTGTACTATAGTACAAAGGTAGTCTTGAGATTTCATAGTGGAAGAAGTATCTGAATGGTTCTTAGTCAAGTAGTGAATTCTCATTATCCAAGAGATCCTTATAATATGATCAGGAACATTTCGTAAACTATATGGCACTGAATAGGTCATGGCAGTATTGTTTATTGCCACATTGAAGAGAGGGAAGTTCTGGTTTTCTGAAGTTTTATGGGTGACTATGTTTTTTTCTCTGGTTTTCTGAAAGCTTTCTGTTTCTACATGTGAAGACAGCATATTGCTGATAAACAAAGAATATTTCAAGAAAAATCACATTGGTTAATGAAATCTATAGCTTCCCAAACTTATATAAATTCAGTAACAAGAATGATTGGTTTTAAAGCACTTTATAGGTGTTCAACTTATGATAATAAGTCTTGTTCATATAATATAGATATGAGTTTCAAATAATCTTTAGAAATGCTTTCTACTGTTTTTTAATATCTGTTGAATTCCTTTGCTATTGTTCCTTGTAATAAAACTACGAGGAGGGGGATTTAAATGAAGCTCGTCAGTTAAATGCATAAGAGAAACAGATTTTGGGGTTGTTCTAAGGCAGGTTTTAGGTATATCTTTTAGTTTTATGTGTAATAATATTTTTAAGAATACCTTAATACCATAAAATTGTGCATTCTTATATCCTGTTCTAACCTCTTAATCAAGACAATGATGGATCTCTTAATACAATACTTAATTCCACTTACTAAACAGGATTTTATGTAACTACTCCAATACTTTGCCTTTTTATGGAAAGGAAGAAGGTGGATAAACAAAATTCTCTTTGAAGACAGAACCCTATTGTAAGGTGGCTTGAGAAATGTCTTCATAGGCACTTTCCTTGTTTTGCTTGAATAGGTTAGATGTGCTTTGTTCATGTTTTCCTAATCTTCTTTCTAATTGACTATCTTGGCTACTGCTTAAAACTTAAAACACCAGTGGTCTATTTCTTGTCTCTTCTGAATTGTGTACTTACTAAACACCAAAGTAAATTAATTTTAATCTATAGTTTGGTTTCTCTTGTTCACACCATTTAGTAAGTTTGTGGCGTTTGAAAATATGTATAGTTTTCTAAGGTAAACCTGGAGAATCAGATGGTAAGATTGAGGTGCAGGGCTACTGTATATGACTGCCTATGTGTGTGCGGCAGTTTTGGGAGGTGCCATTCCCGTAAGAAAGTTGTGAATGATCTTTACTGGAATTATTCAAAGCAGCAAAGATGGAACAACCTAGAGTTCAAATATTAGGGATTTCATTTCAATTGTCCATATTGTTGTCTCTTGAAAAATTGTGACATTGTGAATTTTTGATGTAACAGTGATGTGTCTTTCAGTTTCCTGAGTCACCTTATGACTTTGGGGAAGAGAGGAGGCACACTCAACCTTATAGTAAGAGCAGTTGTTGAAAAGTTGCATAAATTGTAAAGGTAGGATAAATTATGAACTGACTTGAGTTCAACAACATGGACATTCAGGTGAACTTAAACTGAATGGGCCTAACAGAATCTGTTGGATGTCGGAATTTTAATTCAGCTATTTACACAGAATGGAAACCAAGTGGAAAAGTAAAAACCGATTATTGCCATACTCTTTCATTAAGGTACAACCGATTTAGTAATTCAGAGAATGCTCTTTATAAGCTTTTGTTTGGGCTCAGCTTAAAAGCTGAAGGTATTATTCTGAATAATTCCTGTTTTGATACCCTGATACCCTAGTCCTAAAAGTTCTCTTATGCCAAATAATTTTAACTCTTAATGCGTTTTCTTTTAGAGAGTGCAAATTATTAATAATGCAGACTAGTATAGTGCATGATCGTACTTAATTGAATTTGATATCCGGGCAACAGATGTTTATGATGATTTTTTAAAGTTAGCAGTTAGCTGACAGGCAGCTTCATATTGGCACTAGATCATCTCTCCTAGAAGTTTTTGGAAATATACTGATGTTTTAAGAATCTGTTTGAAGGTATCATATCAAAATAATTCTGGGAGTACTTTAATTTGAGAGACTTAGAGATTAGTAAAGGGTATTTTATAGTAAATTTATAATATTTTGTAGTGAAATCATGTAAAAGTACTATGAAATGGTTATCTTGAGTATCAAGGCTTTTTCAAGTGATCAAGTGATGTCCTTTTTTTTTTTTTTTTTTTTTTTGAGACAGAGTCTTGCTCTGTCACCAGGCTGGAGTGCAGAGGCTTGATCTCAGCTCATTTTAACCTCCGTCTCCTGGGTTCAAGCGATTCTCCTTCCTCAGCCTCCCAAGTAGCTGGGATTACAGGCATGCACCACCATGCCCAGCTAATTTTTGTATTTTTAGTAGAGACCGGGTTTCACCATGTTTGCTAGGATGGTCTCAATTTCTTGACCTTGTGATCTGCCCACCTCTGCCTCCCAAAGTGCTGGGGATTACAGGCGTGAGCCACCGCGCCTGGCCATTATCAAGTGATTTCTTTATTATGCATTATCTTTTTGTGCTTTGATCATTCTCTGCAATTTTATGATTAGAGCATTATTTTTCACAGGGGCGGGGGGACAGTTTCTCTGTAAAATCAGTTTTGAGACTAGTGCTATAAAGTCTGCAGTTGGAGGGATTTTGGATTTTAGTTAATATGAATAATGGACATTCGCCTTCATTCAGTTTGAGAAAGTTAATTTTCTGAACATATTAACATATGTGCATCAGTGTACATGGTCAGTGAGGAAAAGTTTTTCCAGTAACTTTTTCATAAATATTTAGCAGACTGGACCTCCATACAGGGTAGCTTTATCTTGTCTATAATGACCTGCTTTGTGTGGTTTAATAGTCCATCGTGTAAATGCCTATTCACACCAAGTTGTAAAAATAATACCCCTGGTGATAGCTAAGAGTCAGTTGTCTTGGCTGGTCTACTTCTGAAAGTCTGATTTCTTTTGGAGAATATCATTGAGGCTACTGAGGACAGCTGTCTAAGATTACTTGAATTCTTAATCCATGAGACCAAGCTACACCAGATCAGCCCCACTTCAAGCCAGGATCTCAGCACCCATTACTCACCATACATATTTATGTAGTGAACTGCATCATGACAAGCTATCATCTTACCTCATAGCTTTTTTCTCTGGTAGACATAATTATACTTGATCAGTTAACTCTTGCTTAAAAATTAAAAAAATATTTTTAAGTGGCAAATTCTTTGTAGAAATTTTTGAAAATAGAAAAATATGAAGTAGAAAACTAAAATCACCTATAATTCTGCTTTTGTTGACATTTGAATATGTTGCCTTCCATGATATATAACAAAATTTGTCTGGGTATTGCATATGTCTTCCTTTCCTTCTTAACATTGGATTTTGAGCATTTAACCAAACACTAAATATTCTCCCTAGAATGTATGGATTTTGAATAATTTAGCTAATTATAAAAATAGCATCCCTAATGTTGGTCCTTTGGGCTCTTTTAAGTTTTTGCTATTATGAGTTAAGAGTATGAACACTTAAGGCTCTTGACCACATGCTGCCATTCTGCTTTTAAAAAAGTAGTTAAGCTGAGTATGATGGCTCACACCTGTAATCCCAGCACTCTGGGAGGCTGAGACAGGTGGCTTACTTGAGGCCAGGAGTTCGAGACCAGCCTGGCGAACATGGTGAAACCGTCTCTACTAGAAATACAAAAGTTAGCTGGGCATAGCAGCATGTGTGTGTAGTCCCAGCTACTCCAGAGGCTGAGGTGGGAGGATTGCTTGAGCCCAGGAGGCAGAGGCTGCAGTGATCCATGATTGAGCCACTATACTCCAGCCTGGGTGACAGAGTGAGACTTTGTCTCAAAAAGATCCGAAAAAAACCAAAAATAATTGTTTATTTCACCCAAGAGTTTGAGTGTTCATGCATTGTATTCTTGCTATTATTAATTTTTTTTTAAAGCTTGCTGATTTGATAGAAGAATGGTATCTTGCTAGTGTAGTGGCTCATGCCTGTAATCTCAATTTGGGAGGCTGAAGCGGATGGATCACCTGAGGTCAGGAGTTCAAGACCAGCCTGGCCAACATGGTGAAACTCCATTTCTACTAAAAAAGAAAAGAAAAAAAAAATTAGCTGGGCGCGGTGGCATGTGTCTGTAGTCCCAGCTACTCTGGAGGCTGAGGCAGGAGACTCGCTTGAACCCGGGAGGCGGATGTGGCAGTGAGCCGAGGTTGCGCCACTGCACTCCAGCCTGGGTGACAGTGAGACCACATTAAAAAAAAAAAAGACATCTTAATGTTAATTTGCATTTCTTTGATCACTAGTGAAGTTGAAAAATGTTTCGCTATTTATATTCATTTGGTGAAGTCTGTTCATATTGTTTGCATTTTTCTTCTGACATGTTTTTTCTTACTTATTTTTTGAGGCTTTTTAGCCTTTTGGGGGATTAATTGCT
The DNA here is from genome assembly GCA_963573385.1 of Cacajao melanocephalus. NCBI lineage: Eukaryota > Metazoa > Chordata > Mammalia > Primates > Pitheciidae > Cacajao > Cacajao melanocephalus. The sequence goes on from CAUYLG010035250.1 coordinate 15,927, forward strand.
TAGCAAATTTTAAATATTAGGCAGTGAGTAGGATTCATGGTTGAAGATCCTAAACCCATATAGTGAATCCCATGAAGCACTATAATTGACCTTTTTCCTAGATTGAATATCAAATGATTTAAGTGGTTCAAAGCCCCATGCCCCTATCTTAAGCCTTTTGTAATCTGGTTGTAGTTTGGTAGCTATTTAAGAAACTCACTAAATACACTGATAACAAAACACTGAGATGGAATAATCAGGTAAAAGCTATTTTCAGCTTGGTGTGCAAAATCATGTGGGTAAATAGGTTTTCAATCTAGCTGTGTATTAGAATCAGCTGGGTGTCATTTAAAACGTCTGATGCCCAGACCCCACTTTAGCCCCATTCAATCAGAATCATGGGGGTCTGACCCCAGGCATCAGCTTTAAAACTGATGACATTTATATAATCAGCCTTAGGTGATGGCAGTGAGTAGCTAGGGCTTAGAACCTCTCAGTTAAGGAGTGATGTGTTAAGCCTCCTTTATCTGAAAATCACTGTAAAACTGGTAGTCTGGTTCAATTAAGTTCTCTTATTGCTAATGGGTATCGAGTTCTAAACAGTGGAGTCTGGTTTTCTTGAAATTATATTAGTTATAAATCAGATCGCAATTCTATATTAATTAACAAGCATTAAGTGCCCTCTTTTATGTCATTTAAGCGATTATTTGAAAAGCATGCAATGTTTAAATGTGGTTTTCTGTATGTTACAAGGTCTGGATGATGTTAACTAAAAAGCTTTGAAGTCTTACTGGTGGGTATCCTTTGGCAATTTCTCATGTTAAAGCTCCAAGATACGATTTTGGCCTGCTTTTCTTATTTCCTAAAGTGAGTACCTATATTAACTTTGTAAAAGGAAAAGCATAAAGTCTTTTTCTCAAAATAGGATATAACTTAGTGTTAATAAAAGAGCATATGTGTGTTTCAGGCGAGAATGTGGTTCCTTGTTTTTTTTTGTCGTTTTTTAATAGATTTTGTTTTTAGAGCAGTTTTATGTTCACAGTAAAATTGAGCAGAGGAGACAGAGAGTTCCCATGTACCCTCTTCTCCCACATAGCCACGGCCTCCCCTGCTATCAACATCCTGCACTAGAATGGACATTTGTTACAATGATGAACCTACACTGACACATCATTATCACCCAAAGTCCATAGTTTACTGTTAGGGTCACTCTTGGTGTTGTAAGTTCTGTGGGCTTTGATAAATGCATGATTGGTCCCTGTTTATAAGGCCTCAAAATGTCTTGCTTATCAGTGATTATTGCTTATAGGAATCTTTATGAGGCTACAACTTATCTCACTGCCCCAAGTATAAATGCTCTTATACCATTTTCAGCTTTTAAATACCCATTTTTAGTATTCATTGAGAAATAAGTAATGCCAGAATCTAAGGTGGATCAAAGGAGCCATTCAATTTCCTGTATTATGCTTAAGTTTGCTCAGCACTTATAATGGGGCATAAAGGAAGTTAAGCTTCAAATTTCATTTAGTCTTTTTCTTTTCCATAAGCTAAGCATACTAACCAAAGGTATGTCCTTCTTAAGGAAGTTTTCACATAAACAAAACTTTTTTAAAAAGTGAAGACAGCATAGGGGGTGGAGTAATTAGAGGAAAAGGAATAATGTGAAATTAGGTTGGTGACGGACTTCATGAGGTTTTTATTTGCTAGATAGAACAGGGCTAAATGTTTGTCTCACAACCTTTTAGGCATTGAAAATAGGTGGCCTGATTGATTAAAAAATTCTTTTTTATCTAGGAGAAACAGTTATTCTTGATACTGAGACGTATTCTTGATACTGAGACATGGGAAATATCTCTTTGCATCTTTATAAAAGGCTGCTATGTGATAAAGCAAACCATGTTTTCACAAATTAGTTTAACAGATAATCAATAGAGCGTTTCATAGGAACATTATTTATGAGACTCTTGATGTAGGTTGATGGTATAAGGCCAAGATTGATTGATTCCATCAGTCATTCTTTTATTCAGCAAATATTTGAGCACCTAGTCCATGGCTTTGGGGATACAGCAGTGAAAGAAGTCTCTGCTGTCATGGAACTTAATTTTTCATGAGGAGACAATTAGTGAATTCATCATATGCTATCAGGTAGGGATATGATGTGAATAATAATAAAGCAGAATATAAGAGATAAAGATTGACTAGGAATGGGGTAGAAAAGCTATTTTAGGTAGTGTAGTCAAGAGTGATCTGAGGAAATAACATTTTTATTAGGTCCCTTAGAATGAAGACTTCAATATAGTTAATTTATTAGAGATCCAAACTGTAGGGGACCCAAACCGAAGATGATCTAGCCTAGTTCAAGGACGAAATTGTATATGTATGGGACCATACCTAAACTGGACCACTGTGCTACTGAGTATTAATAGTTGTATACATGTTCAGATGTTTGGAAAGTGCTGGATTATGTGTTAACAGATGTTTTTTGTTTTAAACTGCAGGGCACTTCAGCCATTAATGAATGTACTCTCCAGAGGGGAAGGATGTGATTTGTAGTATATCCCAGACTTAACTACAATTTTTTTTTCTTTCTTTTTTTTTTTGCGGCATACATTTTAACACTTTAAACAGACCAGGTTTTGTAAAAGCTGACCCAGAGGTATTCTGTATCATCTCCTCCATGTGGTTTTACATAAGAATTTTTTAAAAAAGTTTAAAACAGATATTTTGTGTGATAAGAATTAATCACTGGAGAATGATTGTATAATGATTGAATATGGGCCAGCTGACAAAACAACTTTTTAGAATTTTAAAGCAAAAGGAGTTAAAATGCTCAAGGATACGGTGGTTTTCAACTCAGGATGTACATTAAAATCTCCTGGGGAGCTTAAACCAAAACAAATCTCAGATGCCTTGGAACAACCCTAGGTTTTGGTATTTGTTAAACTCCTCCAGTTCTTATTGTTCAGCAAAGGCTGGAAATTGCTGTTGTAGATTCAGTCAGTTGTATTCAGTCTGTGTAGTAACAGAATACATGCTGCCAGGTAGACATACTAAAGCTCTGAAAAATAATAATATGAGTCATTTTATTCTATTTTTTGGAATTAGTGACTTTGGTTAATGAATTTAATCACTGCTTCTGAATGCTAGATCTGTTAGGCTCTTCTTAGCAATGCTTATGTCATTTTCCTGAGTAAGCATGCCTTAATAAAAATACAGTTTCTGAAGCAATAATGTTTTATGAAATGGCCTCAGTGTCTTTAAAGGTGCCTTTGGTCATGCTGGGGGATCTGAAGAAGCGCCCAGGGAAGTTACAGGATTACTTGACAGGGGTGCTGTGTGATAGGATCTGCACAGGCAGTGTCGCTAGAAAAGGCCAGGAGCTGTTTTTCCAAGATGGAGAGGCAGACAGAGAAGTTCCACATGTGGATGGAAAAGGTAACTCACCTTGACACTGGTGAAGAGAACAAGCAGCTACTGGAACCCAGGGGACCTAAAATGCAACTAGTCGGCCAAAGAATTTTCCCTATCACCCTATCAAGTGCTTTTACATGGCAGATGTCTGATTTCCAAGTACTGCCACAGCAGCTTTTGATTCTTTCGTGACTTGTCCAAATGTTGACAGTATGTCAGAGTTCCCAAAGATGTATAGTAGCAATTTTCTAATTAATGTTACTGGAAATGGGAATATTACAGAACAACCTTTGAATCTATCACAAAACTAATTGTGTTAACAATCTGCATTTTGGATTGTGTAAGAAAAGAATTTGCTTTTGCCCATGGTAAGTTGAGACACGAAGTCTTACTCTGTTGCCCAGGCTGGAGTGCAGTGGTGTGATCTCAGCTCGCTGCAACCTCCACCCATTCTCCTGCCTCAGGGTCTCGAGTAGCTGGGATTACAGGTGCCCACCCCCACGCCCGGCTAATTTTTTTTTGTATTTTTAGTAGAGACAGGGTTTCACTATGTTAGCCAGGCTGGTCTTGAACTCCCGACCTCGTGATCTGCCTGCCTCAGCCTCCCACAGTGCTGGGATTACAGGTGTGAGTCACTGCACCTGGCCCTGAAGATATTTCAAAAGCTGCAGTAGTAAACAGTTTCTTTTTAAAAATTAGATATTCAAAACAGAAAGCCCAGAATTTGATAAACTTTAGATTGAGTTTTGTTATGTATGGTTGGAACATAGAACCATATTTATGCAATAGTAGGAGCCATCCTCTTCTTTGCTTTTTACCAAAAATATAAATAAAACAACGAAATTTTAGTGAACCCAAATAGGTAGATGGTTAATCCTTGAGAGTCTGTTAGCACTTACTCTCTACAGATGCTGTTGACTTCAGCTTCTAATTGGGGGACCTCATAGTTAACTGTGAAGCTAGTGAGTGAATGTACTCCATGAACATTTTTATGTCGTTGTTCCATATGTCATTGAATAATCTAATTTGTTGCTAGTTTTTCATTAATTATATTCAGTATCACTTGTATGCAGGAAGAACACAATAATTTTTGAGCAAATATTTGCTGTGTGCCTCCTATGCAAGATAACGTACGGAAAGCAGATTAGACTGCAGCTTGATTTCATGGATGAGAAAAATAGTATTTTTCATTGACATGGAGATAGATTTTTATTTTGAGCTTTAATTTAAAGCTTAGTGCCCAAGGCAATAATCTGGTAGGCATCAGCCAGTGGAATTTCTGGTACCCTGATGTAAAGGGTACCTGTAGAGGACAAAGATAAAATGGTCACTATATCAAGGATATGTATTAGATGGGGTTTTAAATTGCTGGTGACTAAGTTTATTAGTGAATGTACTACCAGTTTAATTTTTTCAATCCTTGAACTAAAAATAAATGGCCCTTAGTTACGTTAAAGAGCTCATAGAGTGTGTCAAAGGATAGAAAATATCACAGGATTGAAGGTCTTGGAACATGATAGATGTTTTTATATACAGCTTGGGATTGGGAAATACTGGCATTTTATCTTTTAAAGGTTTCTAGTAGTACTGAGAGACACAGCTAAATTAGGATGACAGTCTTCAATAGGAATATGTAAGTTTGCCAACACTAAGTGGTTTTTTAAAATTGGGTTTTCCACTGGGTTTACTTTTGTTTTTTCTTTTTTGGGGAGATGGAGTTTTGCTCTTGTTGCCCAGGCTGGAGTGCAATGGCTCAGTCTCGTCTCACTGCAACCTCTGCCTCCCAGGTTCAAGCCATTCACCTGCCTCAGCCTCCCAAGTAGCTGGGATTACAGGCGTTTGCCACCACGCCCAGCTAATTTTTGCATTTTAAATAGAGATGGGGTTTCGCCATGTTGGCCAGGATGGTCTCGAATTCCTAACCTCAGGTGAACTGCCTGCCTTGGCCTTCCAAAGTGCTGGGATTACAGGTGTGAGCCACCGCACCTGGCGATTTTTCATTATAAAACATGTAAGAGTTTATTATAACTGATGGGTTTCTCTCTGAAACGATAGTGCTACACTGTTTAACTATTTCCACAAATAGGTTTTTTTTTTTAAATTAAGTTTACGTCAACAGGAAGAGCATATTGGTTTTGGATGACTGAATTTACTTGAAGTTGAGATGTTTTTGGGGAAGTTCTGTCTTCACCTTCTTCCTGGGATCACAGATTTTTATTAGACATGGATTTTTAGATGTAAGAAAATATTAATTTCGGCATGTTAAGGACTACTTTTCTATGCATGTGTAAACTGCTTCAAGCACCTAACAGGCTTTTTTGTTTTATGATATAATACTTAATATATTAGGCATGCTTTGAAATGCATTTTAAGATAGAAAAGGTTAATCTTTGAAGAATAACATAGATAACTTATTGCTAGTATTGTATTAACTGAATACATTCTGATTTTCATTGTTATTGGATAATCAGGCAAGAACTCTGTAGTTTTTTTTTTTTTTTTTTTTTGCCTTTAAGAAAAAAATTTCAGTGGAGTAGAATTAACCAACATATGTAGGTTTTTTTTTTTTTTTTTTTTTTTGAAATAGGGTCTCACTCTATTATGTAGGCTGGTGTGCAGAGGTGCTATCTTGGCTCATTGCAGCCTCTGCCTTGCAGGCTCAAGTGGTCCTCCCACCTCAGCCTTGCAGGCTCAAGTGGTCCTCCCACCTCAGCCTCCCAAATAGCTGGGACTTCCACCCGGCTAATTTTTGTATATTTTGTAGAGACGGGGTTCTGCCGTGTTGTCCAGGTTGGCCTCAAACTCCTGGGCTTATGTGATCTGCACACCTTGGCGTCTCAAAGTGTTGGGATTCTTTGGGATTCACACCCGGCCTAAAACATAGATATTAATAGTTAATATTCAAGGAAAGAATATAACATTTTGAATATATGAAAAGGTGTTGAACACTAATAATTTTGAAAAGCCTTTTCTACAAAATTTTAAGTAAACGAGGAAAAAGGTTTTGGCAGAAAGATAAGGAACGCCAGAATACACTGACATAATTCTTAGAACCTATACCAAAATATTTTAAAATTTATCCTAAAGTAAAATTTGACATCCTGTGGTTTGGAGAGTTTAACCTTAAGAATAATTTATAACAAATATATATACGAAAAATTTTTATCTTGATTTTTAGGTTTTGCAGAGTGCTCTGAAGGTAATGCATTGCTGTCTTAAGGAGTATTGTTTTGAAAAACGATACATTTTGCTTTAAAATGATTACACCTTTTCCAGGTAGCACAATTTAAAAACTCCCCTTTCAACATACTTTGTGTTTATATTACAGACACTTAAAGGAGTGTCTAATATGGGAAATACTTGTTGTTGTTTTTTTTAATTTTTTTGAGACAGGGTCTTGCTGTGTTGCCCAGGCACGATCAAGGCTTACTGCAGCCTCAACCTCCCAGGCTCAAGCGATCTTCCCCAGTAGCTGGGACCACAAGTGTGTGCCACCATGTCTGGCTAATTTTCTTATTTTTTGCAAAGGTGGGGTCTTGCTGTGTTACCCAGGCTGGTCTTAAACTCCTAGGTTCAAGGGATTGGGAGGCTGGGATTACAGGTGCGAGCCACCAACACCTTGCCTTGTGAAGTAGTTTTAATAGGTATTTTTTTACATGATTAGTGTAGGTTATTGCATTCTCTTTCCCTGAGGCAATCTGTATTCTGAAGATTACGTGTATTGTACTAATACTAGTAAGTGGGAATTACTTTTGGATTATGTGATGGCATTTTTATGTAGCTATTTAAGTCTTTAGTGATCCTCCCTTTATTTCCTTTGAATTCCCTTAATTTTCCTACAATTTTAAGAAGGTTAAGGACCGTGTCCTGATTGTATTTGTTTGTAGTCTATAAAAGGTTAATGCTTGAAAGAAATCTCTTTCAACCTACAACACTAATCCAGAAGGGGTTGAGATGCTTTTTTATTTAAGAATAAAATCCCTTATCTGGACTATTGCATCTCTGTAGTATGTGCATATGGAATTTCCCTTTGTCTAATCTGTCAGATAATTTTTTTTCTCTTGTTTTCATGGGAGATAATTAAAAGGATTAAGCTGCAGATTTAAAAAAGTTATTTCATTTAAAAAATCACTGAGTATTGTAAAAAAAAATAACTTGAGAAATGTTAGGAAACAAATTACAGTTTTACCTACTACAGTTACAAGTTTATTTACTGGTTGTTACATGTTGGTACTTCTTTTAGTATTTCTTTTTAGTTAGTGTGTAAGAGGCCATTATCCTCTCACTAAAGGTAAATGTGTTTTTTGATAACCTAGCTACAGCCTGCTTTCTGCCTAGTTTGTGCTAGCTCAGTGTCCTAGGACATTAGATACCTAATCATCTTAAGAGAATTTAACTAGCAGATTAGAGTGATCTGATTATTTGAGCCACTTATTAAACAATAATAATGCTCTTAATCATACTGATCTGTACTTTTTGTGCATTATTGAAATTGAGTGTAATTTTAAAAGCCCACATAAAATTTTAGTTTAGAGCACAACAGGGTGAAGTTAAAATCTTAAGGCTTAATATTTTACATGAGATTTTACTTTAAAAAAAAATAGAAGTAGCATAAAGATTGTTATTTGGAGGGCTCTAAGGGAAAGTGGTACCTGTTTTTTATTTGTATTTTTACTGAGAGATGAGCCTAGTCTCAGGGATGTGTGTATGCATGTACGTACCCATCTTCAGAATTATGAAGTAACTGAATTTCATTAATGTTAGACTTGACAAGAGGCTGGAGGCAGATAACTGTACAGTTGTCCACAGTGATTTCTAATGGATTCAGATTGCTAATATAACACCTGTTTATTGCTTACTAAAGGTATGTAAGAAAATAAAAGTTGCCTACATAAAAACCTAGTAATTAAGCTTGAGAAAAAATGTCTTTTAAAAGAGATGAAAGGTTTAGGGCTTTTTTTTTTTTTTTTTAATTGAAAGCTCACTAGCAGACCAAATAAAAGAGTATACAGCAACTAATTTATTTTGAGTATTGCTTTTATCATTCTCTATTGTTACTAAGATTTAATAGCAAGAGTCTCTAGGTCTAGGTATATCTCGGTTTACATAAGATTTCTTTCTTTCTTTCTTTTTCTTTTTCTTTTTTTTTTTTTTTTTGAGACAGAGTTTTGCTCTTATTGCCCAGGCTGGAGTGCAGTGGCGTGATACCGGCTCACTGCAACCTCCACCTTCCGGGTTCAAGCGAGTCTCCTGCCTTCAGCCTCCCGAGTAGCTGAGATTACAGTTGCCTGCCACCACGCCCAGCTAATTTTTTGTATTTTTAGTAGAGACAGGGTTTTACCATGTTGGCTAGGCTGGTTTTGAACTCCTGCTGTCAGGTGTTCCACCTTCCTCTGTCTCCCAAAGTGCTGGGATTACAGGCGTGAGCCACTGAGCCTGGTCTGATTTATTTCTTAAAAGTTTTATACAGAATGATTTAAAGTGTATCAAGTGTGCTTGTTAATGAAAGAAATAATGCAGTGAATTCTTTTATAAGCAAAGTACCCTAAATTGATATTACTGATAATTTTTAACATAGAGCTGACTTTGCCTAAAGGTATACATTTACGTGAACATTATAGGAAAGATGGCAGATAGGCTTTGTGTTATCATTTGTTTAAAATAGCAAATTATGGGCATGTTATCTTACAAAAAGGTAGCCTTTTAAATTAATTATACCTTTTATATTTTATTTAGCTTATATTGATTTTCCTCTCTGCTTTTAAAAAATTATTTAAATAGTACAATGAAGGTATAATGAAAAAGATTTTTTGGACTGCCGCATGTCAGAAAACATACAGTGTCAAAACAATTCCAGTAAAATTTTTTTTTTCCTCAAAATCCTCTTCAAAAATAACATATGCCCTTAATCATAGTACAGATAAAAAACATGTCATTTTAATTTGTTTAGAAGTTAAGAGTTTATGAATTATATGTAACATGGAATAACTTCCAGGTTTCTATACTCATTTTTTCCCCTTGGTTTCTATTTTTATTTCCTCTGAAGTTTAGGAAAGTTAGTGGAAGTTGCAACCAAACTGATAGTTTGCTAGTATTGAGTAGATATTCTCATGTTATATTAAATTACCACAGTGTAAAATAGAAGACGTTATAAAAACTGAAGGAATAATCCACAAAGAAGTGTATTCTTTGGCAGTTAAGTCTTATTCATAATATAACTTTAAGATTTGGGAAGAATGTTATCAAATTACTGTTTTTATTTTATTGCATTTTCTTAATATCCTTTACCTCACTGTGCATTTGACATGTAACGAACCTAGATGAATAAAAATTTTGAAAAAGAAATGTTTCCTGTTACTCTGTTGAGGACGGTGTTATGTGATTCCCTACCAGTTAATTCACATTAGGTGTTTCTGAATCAAGAAACTTGCTTTTCTGCAATGAAATAAATGGTATTAGTTTCTAATTAATATAATAATGGATTTTACATATTTTGGAGATTAGTTTTTTGGTAATTGAAGAAATAATACCACTGTGCACATAAAAGGTCAAGATTCTTTTTCTTTATATGTCCTACTAAACTATCCTGTTAAAAACTGATGAATGTTAGGAAAAATAGCAAAATTTAGACTGCGTCAAGGAGGAATCAAAAGACTAGAATGTGGAATGGATGACTCTTTAGCACATAGATTTAAGGATGTGGCTAATATATCTCAATTTTGTGCTCTTTCTCGATTTATGTAGTACAGATATTTTAGTTTTTTCTCTATAGATCTAAATCCTCAAAGCAGTAGGTCATGGATTTGTCCCTGAAATAGATAAATTGAAAGATGGTGACCTCTTCAAGTGCCTAATTTCTGTATTTATAGCTTCTCTTAAATATCCAGATGAATTACCTGAGTTATCTTTTGAATAATTCCACTTGAATCAGAAGCTTCACAACTTTATAGTTAGTGGTTATGCATTAAATTGTTTTTCTATTGATTGGATTTTCCATTACTCTGATAATCTTGGATCTTTGCCTTCTTCTTTGATCTTTTCAGGATGGTAAATGAACCCTTTATCAATATCATAAATAGCTTTTCTGGGTGGACAGACTGATGTAACGTTTATGAGTGTAAGGACAAATGTAATCCTTAAAATCTTATTTTCATCTTGGAAACTTTAGTTTAAAATTTTAATAATTGAGTATAATGGAAAAAGTACAAAGTACAATCATTTGGTTGGATTTTTAAAAAGTGGCTTAACTCCTAAATATAAAGTTTCAGTGCATATTGTGCATTTCATTTCCATGTAGCCCTATCTTAGACATTTTTCCTTTGACAGAAGAATTTTATGATGTTATTCTGAAGAAAATAATACACATAGTTTTTGGTATTTAAGGCTTTTTTTCTGGAAATGGCTCTTTATAGATTTTTGTCTTTTGTTGATGAAATTCTTCTTTTTTAAGAGATGTTTTGAAAATGACTGCTTTCTTTTTAAATTATTCTGCGTGTATTTTCCATTTTCTTGGTTGATATTTTTGCACTTGGTCTTAGCCAAAAGGCTGAGAAGTGATGATTGGTATATATTTTTTTAATGATTGATATTTTTATTATTTTCTTTCTTTCTTTTCTTTTTTTTTTTTTTTTTTTTTTTTTTGAGATGGATTCTTGCTCTGTTGCCTGGGCTGGAGTGCAGTGGTGCAATCTCGGCTCACTGCAATCTCTGCCTCCCAGGTTCAAGTGATTCTCCTGCCTTAGCCTCCTGAGTAGCTGGAACTACAGGTGTGTGCCATGCCACCTTCTGGCCTAATTTTTGTGTTTTCAGTAGAGACAGGGATTTCACCATGTTTTCCCGGCTAGTCTCGAACTCCACACCTCAAGTGATCCTCCCACCTTGGCCTCCCAAAGTGCTGGATTACAGACATGAGCCACTGTGCCTGGCCTCATTTGTGAATATAAATTTTCGTCTTGGTAAATATTCTGATGTGTAATCAATTTTTTTTTTCTTTTCTCGAGTAGATTCTATTAAAATGCAAATTTCCTTCTGAACTCTTGAGGTTTGCCACTTTCCCTCAGTCCCTCATGCCCACACCTCATTCCCCCTGTTTAGATTCCTTGGCTAGATAAGGTGTAAGATTTTTTGCTTTTCACTATCTGGAATGTATGATGTTTACCCCTCCTCCTTACGCCATCAAAAGGCCTGTGATAGGGTCCTTTGATAGCAACAAGACAAATTTTTTTCTTCTCTTATCAAGGAGATTGGAGAGATTGGGTATGGCAAAGAGAAAGAAGGGAATTTCCTCTGGGCTTTATTGTATATTACTATGGCTGTATTACTATAGACATTGAAATGGGGGTCAAAGGGGCCAACCATGTATTTGTTCTCTGCCCCACCTTTCTTTGTGCCTTAGACTTAACAATAGAGAGGGAAGGGAAAATGATGTTTCCATGTGTCTCTGGGTTACCTCCTGTTTCCTAGGTGTAGTTCAACTTCCTAATGAGAGAGTGACAACACTGGTGTTAGTGGAGGTGCTCTTGTAGGCAAGATGATGCTAAATATAGATTAATCCAAAGCAATTTCCATTTGGCTTTGAAACATTTTTCTGTGAATACATGCAAGCTGACATTTTACTTCAAACAAAAATATAAAAGTCACATTTGTGATGACCTCATTCAACTATGAATCCTAGCCAAAGCATTTACTTACCGAATTGGGTTCCTCTGTGACCAACAGAAGGCACTGGCCTAGGCACTGATGTTCCTCAGAGCTTATTGCATGCTGGTGGTGTGCAGCAGCGTGTACATGCAAAGGTAAGCAAACAAACAACAAAGTAGGGCAGGTGCTAAGTATAATGGAAAGGTAGGGCAGTGGACCAGTATTTGAATTCCTTTTGTGTTCTTTGTTAACGTCTCCTTTAACCCTCACTATAACTCTGTGAAGACACTGAGGAGTGAAATAACCTACCAGGGCTATGTACCTAAGAGGGAGTAGGCAGGGCTTTAACCTGTGTCTACTGCCAAAAATCTGTACTTCCTATGCTGCTCTCAATCTCGTCCTGTGTATTCTTCTTTCCTTCAACAATGAGAACAATTACAGTCTATTGTGGTTTCATCTAATTAGGACTCAAATTTCCATCTGTAAAATGAAAGTAATGAATTGTGTAATTATTTTGTTTAGTTTTTAAATCCTGTGCTTCGGATTGTCAAACCTGGAAAGAGGACTTTGTCATGGGATAAACATAGTAAAGGAAAAGTTAGGTTTTGTTTTGATTTGTTTTTGTAATTCAGATTTTCTAATGAGATTTAGAACATACTTGAAAAGGAAACTAATTCGTAAAATTAAACATTTGATGGCAACAATGCAGAAGGCTTAAAGTTGTAAGAGGGTAGACCCTACTGTATCAGAAATGTATGACAACAGAGATACATCTATGTTTTGATATTTGAAAAGTTAGAACCTATTTATTATAGGGTAGAAGATTAGTGAGACAGTACAAACCCATTTCTAGCATAAAATGGATGAATTGACTTTTTTTCTTTTTTTTTTTTTGAGTGAACGAGAGGTTCTTGTATTGCCCAGGCTGGCCTCGAATGCGTAGCCTCACCTCCTCAAGCGCCAGGACAACTGGCCTGAGCCACCACGGCTTGAATTGATGTTTTTAAATAAAAAGTAGTTGGTAGATTTAAAAAAAAAATTCTAAAATTTTATTTTATTATTTTTTAATAATAGACATGGGGGTCTTGCTGTATTGCCCAGGCTACTCTCGAACTCCTGGGCTTAAGCAGTGCTCCTGCCTTGTCCTCCCAAAGTGCTGAGATTATTGGCATGAGCCGCTGTGCCCAACTGTTGGTGGGGTTTTTGACTTTTTTCTTGCGTTGTAATTGTAACAGCAAACATTTCAAAAGAATTTGATCAGGAGGAGAAATAGCACCTGAGTTAACCACAGATTGACTAGTTATTAATTATTTAACACAGATGTGTTACATTTACGTCTACAGAGAGATGTTTTTAATGATTGTAGGAAAACCAGTAAGTTCAATATTAGAAATTTATATTTAAGATTGTAACAGATACCAGAGCAGGCAGACGGGAGAATGTACAGCTTGGATAACTTGAATGTTGTAAGCATGGAATGTGCTTTAATGACTGAATCTTAAATTGGAAATGTGTTCATGTATAACTTTACTTGAAGCAACTACTTTGATGTTTTCGAAATTCGAAACAGTCTCTTAGTAGCAATGCAATTGTTTTAGTAGCATAGAAGAATAACCAAGTGAGAGCAAGGGCAGTATCCCCATATTTATTCTATTCTGTAACGAACCAATAGAGTCAAATAGATAGCAGCTTTTGTTATTTTATTATTATTTTTGAGATGGAGTCTCACTCTGTCGCCCAGGCTGGAGTGCAGTGGTGTGATCTTAGCTCACTGCAACCTCTGCCTCCTAGGTTCAAGAGATTCTCCTGTCTCAGCCTCCCAAGTAGCTAGGATTACAGGCATGCACTACCACACCTGGCTAATTTTTGTATTTTTAGTAGAGACGGGGTTTTGTCATGTTGGCCAGGCTTGTCTCAAACTCCTGACCTCAAGTGATCTGTGCCTCAGCCTCCCAAAGTGCTGGGATTACAGGCATGATCCACCAAGCCCAGCCAGCTTCTGTTATTAATGTGCTGAATTTTTCTACCTCCTCCCCAGCAGTCTCTTTTTTTCTTCTTCTTCAAGAGATATTTCTTTTAAAAAGGAGATAAAATATCTACAGAATCTTACCTGTCATTTACTTCTGTATAGCAAGAATCACATTTTAAAAGGATGTCATAAATTGTTACTGTAAGTAAGCTAATATTTGTATAGTAGCTCAGAGAACAGATTCTGATGCCAAGTGCCTTTTCTTTCTTTTTTTTTTTTTTTTTTTTGAGACGGAGTCTCGCTCTGTTGCCCAGGCTGGAGTTCAGTGGCATGATCTCTATTCACTGCAACCTCTGCCCCCCAGGTTCAAGTGATTCTCGTGCCTCAGCCTCCCGAGTAGTTGGGATTACAGGTGTGCGCTATCACACCCAGCTAATTTTTTGTATTTTTAGTAGAGAGGGGGTTTCCCTATCATGGCCAGGCTGGTCTCAAACTCCTGGTTGTGAGTGATCCACCTGCCTCGGCCTCTTAAAGTACTTGGATTACAGGTGTGAGCCACTGCACCCAGCCTCAAGTGCCTTAAACAAATTTTATTTAATAATGGTTTCCTAATGATAGGTGTAAAATGACCTTGGAACACAAGATCCTTAATTGTGCTTTCTTGTTGGAAGACAAAGTTGGAAAGACAACCATTTCATTATTTTGTTGAAGTTTATATAGTATTGACTTATCATTATTTGAATATATTGGAAATGAAAAATGACAGTGATCATAATTTATTTTCAATTTTAAGTGTAATATATGAAAATATTGCTGTCTCTGTTTATGATGAATACTAAATTTAAGCTAAGTTATAAGGTGTGCTGTTTGGAAATATGGAAGATACAAGAATGAAGCCAGATAACAAGTTTATGCTTGTATTTCCTACTGATGAAGACTTTCAGACGAGTTATTTTCATGGGTAGGTGATGTCACTCTGCATGTATACACTTATACTTTTTGCATGATTATACATGTAGGAGTGGTACAATTTTGACTTGACTATTGACCGACCTGTTGCCTCAATTTGGGGTTTGGGGTGGAGAATATGAGGGCAAGAAGCTCTGAATGGTATTATTCATATAAATTTTAAAGTAACTCACTAAAATAACTTGCTACAAACAACTAAAAAAAAATCCCTTAAAAAAATAGAGCATATGGTCAAATAGTCAATATTGTACTTGGCCCTCATATCTTCTGCACCCAAGTATTTGGACATCACACAGTATCTTGATTCCATAATAATCATTTTGAACTCTGACGAGAACGCCATAGAATATTGTATCTTTCTTTTCTTTTTAGAAAAGAAAAACATCAAACATGAATCAGTTTTTAGCTATTTAAACTAAAATCAATTACTAACCGATACCACGGCCACACTGTTGAATTTTATGGTCATTGAATTGATTTACCCCTTAAGGGGATTTGGATATTATTTTTAAGTAGTCAACTAAAGACTTCATGATCGTCAGAATTTCATATTGTGACATGTCTGTTCTTTATACAGTGGCACCTAACAACTCGTTTGCTTTTTTGTTTGGTCATTTTTTATTTAAAAAATATTACTACATAAACCTGTGGTTTGGTAGTTTAGTTTTAAGGGGTCAATACCCAAAGTGTGTTTTTGTTCAGTGACAGTTTACACAATGGATATTTGTATACTAATGTAGTAATACTACATTGTGTTACATTTTTATGATTCCTTGGCACATACGCATTCCTTCATAGTCAAGAGTTTCGTAAAATAGGTGTCTTTAGCATTCATTTATTGTATATTTTAAAACCGTTATGGAAATAAGCTTGCGCTTCATAGATAGCCTTTGGGAGAAAAAACAGCATTTCTTTATTTCTGCTTTATATTAAAATAGGGGTAGTAGTGGGATTTCTTACTTGAAGGAAAACTTTGCTTTTTGCTGTTAATTTTTTTTAAAGGGGTAGAATTAGTATTTTAAAGCATGTATCTATTCTACAAGCATGAATATTGAGTTATTTTAGCATGAATTGCTGCTGTGTAATTTACTTTGAAACTCAGCTGCCTTTTTCAGCCAGTTAGGGGGATATGAGGGTGGAAGGGATCTCTTCCAGTAAGAACTTTAATATTTTCCTATAAAATCACCCATAAGATTGCATATCATTCAGTTGGAGTGTGAGCTGGTTGTCTTTCTTAGGGAAAAGAAAATAGAATCCCTCATAAGATATCCAAAACAAAATCCTGAAAATGGATTTTGTTGTATTGTCTTTTTGTAGAATGTCATAAAGTGTATAACATCCCTGTTATTTTATAAAAGGACTTTACTGGAAATAGATACGTTAGTCAAATAGAGCTCTAGAGTTAACCTTATTTCTTTAAGACATAGGAAAATATATTTGATTTTCTTTCTGAATCTGCTAGAGACTTTTTATATTAGCCAGTAAGAGAAAGAACTAGGTTCATCCTTTAAAAAAATGTAAATTGAGTTTTAATAGTTCACATCAGTTTTTTCCTTTAAGAAATCAGTTCCACTTTCTCTGTGAAGTCATCCTTTTTTTCTTAATCTTGCTCTTTAGAAGTATGACAGGAATTCAGTGTAACATTGTTGAGTATAGTCTTGTCTTCTGTTCTTCATAGTAACACTCCTTTTCCTCCTTCCAAAATGTGTCCATCATCTTTGTAAGCTTGGATTATCTTTTTCACTTTCACATTATGTACAAAATGTTAGATATATAAAGTGCAGCTTTTCTGATCAGATAGAATACTAAAGGCAACTGACATTTAGAGGGCTCTTACTAGTTTCAGAAGTATTTTTCACCCCACACGTTAGATACAAGTATACATTTTCTTTCCTCCCTAGATGGACCTCCAGTTGTAGCTCAGTATGATATGTCTGACACCAGCTCTGACCCAGAAGTGGTAAATGTGGACAATTTATTGGCGGCTGCAGTAGTTCAAGAACACAATAATTCTGTAGGCGGCCAGGACACAGGAGCTACCTGGAGGACCAGCGGGCTTCTAGAGGAGCTGAATGCAGAGGCAGGTTGGTCTTCCCCATTCCCCTTCTCTAATGGTGTAATATGCATGTCTCCTGGCAGCTGTTTTCCTTGTAGTGAACCCTGAGGAGGAGAACAGGTCATACCAGAGACATCTGGCATTGAGTGATTGATTGCAACTATCTAGGCTGCCATTTATACCTGAAACAATTTGGATAGCTTGTCATTCATCTTTCCTACTCAGAAGGAAGTACAATTAAAAGAGTATTTAAGACATTAATTGTAGGTATTGGTAGGTTTCAGTAGGCATATTTCTTGGATTAAAAATGCCCAATATGTGCAAAAATGACCCAGATACCCTCATATTCTTTGGTCAGTTCTTTCTCTTAATTGTGGGTAGCATCCTTGCAGCTTGGATAGGGAACCATTGAAATCTCTCTCCCTGTGGGGCTGGCTGTTCATACACAGTACTGCCACTGTTTCTTGTGCTTCTTGCTGTGGAGTGACTCTGTTAATTCCTCTTCAGTAAGTTCTTATTTGTCTTTTCTGACCCCTTTCTTTTAGTTTCTGCCTCTATTCACTCAGGAAAAAAATATCTGTCCCTCTTGTACATTTTTTTAGTTTTGTGATTATTCTTAAAAGTGGTATTTATTCACTAAAAAATCCACTGCTGTTATCTTTGAAAAACTTTCACAATACCTCTAGGTCTCCTTCAATATTTTCCTCAAACCTTTCTTTCAACATTCTAATTTAAACCTTTTTTTTTTAAAGTACTAGCACTGAACATTTAAGAAAAGAAGGGGATTGAGAGACTGCTTATATAGTGTATAATATCTTTAGTGTTGCTGAAAGATTATAGTTTTCTAGTTAATTTATAAATGCCTCGGTTGTATGAGTTAATCTAATAGTTTAATCACTACCTAAAGTTATTTTTGTGAAAAATGAGTTTTATATTACAAAAAATGAGTCATAGTTTAGAACTTTTTGTATTGAGACAGAACTCCACTGATTGTTGTCTTAAATTCTTTTCATAGATTGGAACTAAAGAAAAATCACTTGTTTGTTGACCTGATTAATTTACTGTAGCTAATTTTGGAACAAAACCTGGATTTAGTTTTTTGTTTTTTTTTTTTTGGACTGGTAACTGCCTGTTTGCCCTTGGGCCAGTTTCTCCTCTGGACTTCAGTTTTTATATGTATAAATACTTGTTTTGCCCAACAAATGTCTTTTAAGGATTTAATAATATGTACGAATACAAATACTTTGAAAAGAAGTAATAATGCTGCTGGGTGCAGTGGCTCATGCCTGTAGTCCCAGCCCTCTGGGAGGCCGAAGTGGGAGGATCAGTTGAGGTCAGGAGTTGAAGACCAGTCTGACCATGGTGAAACCCCGTCTTTACAAAAAATACAAAAATTAGCCGGGTGTGGTGGTGGGCACAGTGGCGGCATGGTGGTGGGTGCCTGTAATCCCAGCTGTACAATTGCTTGAACCTGGGAGGCAGAAGTTGCAGTGAGCCGAGATCATGCCACTGCACTCCAGCCTGGGTAACAAAACTAGACTCCGTCTCCAAAAAAAAAAAAAAAAAAAGTAATAGTGCTTTATATCAGTGGAAAGTAGTTTAGCCACATTTTGTAAAATACGTGTTTCTAAGTTATATAATTTGTATATCAGATGATTTACCTTTGTTTTTCATCCTTTAACAGTTGAGTCATCCATTCCACTTCAGTTTTATTTCCCTGTTTTCTTAGTCTTGCCATTAAATATAGACCATTTTATAGTGAAATTTTGGGGTAAAAAATGAATGATTACCAACATTTTGCTCTTCACATGCAGAATTCTTAGTATTAGGTCAAACCCTATGGAATTGTTAATTGACTTTTTGACCTACAACAAATCCAGCCATTTCATATGACCTAACCTAATAATGCAAAGTTTGAGGTTTTGCAATGTCACTAAAGTTTAGCTTTCGGGATAGCATTCTCATTTTCAGATTCAAGTAACTGTTAGCCTGATTATTAAAAAATCGCACTTAACTACCACCATTCTTTTTAAGAAATAAAACACGGTAAAAGTATGTGAGGAGAAAAACAACTGTGGCTTCAGATGTTTTCCTTCTCTTTGCCCTTCTCACGCCAAAGCTTTCCCAAATTTGATCTTTAGTGTGTGGTATTCCTATGTATTTCTTTATATATTTGTAGTACATCTGTTATATATCTAAGCATGTTTTTAAAACTAATTGGTATCACATTGAAGGTGATCATTTGAAACTTGCTTTTTTAGTTAAACATTTTGTGAGTTTTGTTGTTGTTATGTGTGGCTCTAGTTCATTCATTTTCCACTGCTATTTAGTATTCCACTATATGAATATATCACAGTTTATCCATTCTCTTGTTGGACATTTAAGATGCTATTTTAAATGATACTGCTCTTAACATTTCTTTATGTGTTTTCTGGTATACGCTTATGATAATTTCTCTAGGATATAATTGATACATAGAACGTGTGCATATTGGACTACAGATTTTGTGTAGGTTTCTGTGTATCATAGGATGCAGTCACCACTGCTCAGCAGATCATTGTGACATTTTATTATGAAGCTTATTGGCTCTTTCAAAGGCACTTTTTTCTCTAAATCTGACCATACTGTTATCTGGGGAATAAATAAAACTTAATAATACTATAAGTATTATTAAGTGTTGATGTAATTATCATAGTGAGACCATCTTGTGAATCTAAATATGCTTACAGTGTCTCAGTAAAATATTAATAGAATTTTTGCTTAGTAGCCAGTTAATTGTTTTGAGACTTGGATTATTAGTCAGATAGTCATTCTTATGGTATGAGTGTAAGTTAAAATTTTAATGGTTAATCTGGGTCCTCTCCCCTTCACAACGAACTAAAAGCCTAGTTATTGAACAAACTATTCAGGGGTTTACTTGAATCAACAGTAGCATCTCAACCCAGGTCCACAGCCCCATCCCATTTAGGATCACATAGGTATGCACTAAAGATAGAGTAGCTTGTCTTTTTCCAAGCAATTAGATGATTATCTTGCATCCAAAATATATATTTAGTTTTAGTTTTAACCTAGGCAAAAGACTTGAATCACATGCAGGGGTAAAAACTAAGTTGAGATCAGGGAAGCTACTGATCAACAAAAGACCTAAATTTTCCATTTCAACTCTTGACATGTGTTTGCTTTTTTTAAATTGATGCTGGAATTCAACACTGTAGTGGGTGGTTTTGAGCCAGTAGCCACTTAGAAACCTCATGCCCTGAGGTAAATTATATATAGCCTCAGTTTTCCCTCTCTGCAAAACTGGGACAGAACTATTATAGTATCTGCTCCGAAAGGTTATTACTGTTACTACTAAGTGAAATAACATATACAGTGTGTTTACTACAGAGGACAGCACATAGTTGGCCCTCAGAAATGCTAACCAGCATTATGTTAATATGCTGAAGTAGACTGAATAAGGAAGTGATTAGTGGATTAATCAGTGGATTTCTAATTTACTCTCTTGCACTGCAATGAGTTGCATTTGTTACAGTACTTCTTAAAACTTTGCCAGAGCATAGAAATTACACAGTGTGCTTATACAAATTCAGACTCCTAGAGTTCTCCCTGATGATTCTGTCAGTAAATCTAAAATGGTTTCTGGGAATCTCTCTCTCTTTTTTCTTTTTTTTTTTTTTTTTTTTTTATAAAGACGGGATTTCACCATGTTGGTCAGGCTGGTCTTGAACTCCCTACCTCAGGTGATCCATCCACCTTGGCCTCCAAAGTGCTTGGATTACAGGCGTGAGCCATCGCCCCTGGCCGGGAATCTCTTTTAATAATAACCTCAGGTTACTCTTGTATCCAGAATGTTTAGGAACTTGTATTAATATATCTGGAAATGGCTTCATTTTTGTTGCTAGTAAGGGCTCACTGCAAACATAAATGTAGTTGAGGCAAAAAGAAGCAGAAGTCTTGGTGAGGAAGGCTTGTAGGTATGGTAAACTGAACTTATTTAGGATTTTTTTCCTTGGGAAGTTAAAATTTTAAATACCTTATTTTTTCCATCAGCCTTCTTGTCAAGAAGGTAGGCTCTGAGCATTTCCCCCATTTTTAAAATAGGGATGATAATCTTGATTTGTCCCTAACATGGTAGTAGTACAGAGAAATGAATCATGAGTTTCTTGTTCCTAGTGTAGGGTTTTAATAATCAGACCAAAATGGCCATGTTTCTTTATCTTGGAGATGAAGTTTGGTAATGTTCTTCGTGTTTATCTGCATCAAGTTGATGGCAAGATATGTATATATATATATTTGAGAGTCTTGCTCTATCACCCAGGCTGGACTACAGTAGCACATTCTGGGCTCACTGCAACCTCTGCCTCCTGGGTTCAGGTAATTCTTGTGCCTCAACATCCCAAGTAGCTGGGATCATAGGTGTGTGCCACCGCTCCCAGCTAATTTTTGTATTTTTAGAAGAGACAGGGTTTTACCATGTTGGTCAGGCTGCTCTCGAACTCCTGACCTCCAGTGATCCGCCTGTCTTGGCCTCCCAGAGTGCTACGATTACAGGCATGAGCCACGACATCCAGCCAGATTTTAGATTTTTGACCTCTTCCTTCACTCTTTTGAGACGTAGTGTAGCTGGGTTGCCTAGGCTGAATGCTTTGGCAGTCTCAGCTCACTGCAGCCTCTGCCTCCTCGTTCAAGTGATTCTCCTGCCTCAACCTACCCAGTGCCTGGGATTACGGCACCTGCCACCACACCCAGCTAATTTTTTCGTATTTTTAGTAGAGACTGGGTTTCACCGTGATTGCCAGGCTGGCCTTGCCCTCCTGATCTCAAGTGATCCGCCTGTGTCTACCTCCCAAAGTGCTGGATTTTCTGGTGTGAGCTACCATGCCCAACCCTCCTCCTTCACTTTTTAAGGTTGTCTTTAACATTCTTGTTAAAGAACTAAAAGTAGGGCACGTGCAATGGCTGATGCCTGTAATCCCAGCATTTTGCAGGGCGAAGTGGGTGGATCACAAGGTTAGGAGTTTGAGACCAGCCTGTCGAATGTGGTAAAACCCCGTTTCTATTTAAAAATTACAAAAATTAGCTGGGCATGGCCTGTAATCCCAGGTGCTCAGGAGGCTGAGGCAGGAGAATCACTTGGACCTGGGAGGTAAAGATTGCAATGAGCCGAGATCCGCCACTGCACTCCAGCCTGGGTGACAGAAGGAGACTTCATCTCAAAAAAAAACCAAAAAAACTAAAAGTAATAATTTGCTTCTTTTTAAAGCCATTGCATTATTTCCTTTAAAGACAGAAAGAAACTGTTTTCCATGATCATTTAGTTACTACGTTTTTTTATGCTTCTTTTTCTTACCCTATCTTGGTAATTACCTTGTCTTGGTAACTTTTTCTTCCCCTATCTTGTTGAAAAGGTCTGTAATGGGAGGACAAAATTTAGAATTTTCTCATATAGTGAAAGAAGTTATCTTTCCAAAGACCTCCAGAGGCAGAGACCTATACAGGGACAGCCAGCTGCCACATTAGCTAAATATAAGTGCTTTGCTTTATTTTCAGTTTAATATATGGTAATTATGGTATTTACATTTTTCTCTACAGGGCTTGTTCTTGTCTTAGAACTGGAAAAGATTACTACCACTGACAGTATTTGAAGAACCTCATAGCATCTTTGGTTCACTTTTGTGTATGCTTTAGGCACTGTTCTGCCGTTGGAATCCTGTGAGGTCCTCCATCAGGTGTGGGGTGGGGTGGGGAGGGGCAAAGCCCAGAGGCCAGAGAATGTCAGGTTCTGTACAGGAGCTCCTAAAAGAATGTGTGGGATGCTGAAGAGGGTTACAATGACAGAAAAGGACTAATGGTCCTTGCTCTGAAATAGTAGAATGAAGAGGAAAAGGCATCCCAGAATGCCTTTGATGTGTCTTGTAGAATGCAGCGTCTCATTGCCTTGGTGTGGGTCCTAGCTGACTTGTTTTCTGCGTGGTACAGTTTATCTGAGGCTCTGACAGGAAATTTGGCAAATGCCTCACACTGTTAGTCTAGGAGTTCTTAACATTCACCAGGCAGTCTATATTTAGCACCCCCACCACTTTCTCCTGCCCCTTATTTTATCTTGCACTAGTATTTTGACCAATACAGATAATTGCTGTAAGAGCAGACCCCAGGCTGGGCGAGGTGGCTCACACCGGTAATCCCAACACTTTGGGAGGCCAAGGCAGGTGGATTACGTGAGGTCAGGAGTTCAAGACCAGCCTTACCAACATGGCCAAACCCTGTCTCTACTAAAAACACAAAATTAGCTGGGCATGGTGGTGCATGCCTGTAATCCCAACTACTCAGGAGGTTGAGGCAGGAGAATCATTTGAATCTGGGAGGCAGAGGTTGCAGTGAGCCGAGATTGTGCCATTGCACTCCAGCCTGGGCAACAAGAGTGAAACTCCATCTCAAAAAAAAAAAAAAAAAAAAAAAAAGCAGACCCCAATTTTAATTGGCCAGTTTTAGCTTATCATCTGGGTTTTGTAACCATGTTAAATGCCAGCAATTTGGATTGCAATTTTAAGGGTAAAAATTGCACTGCCAGAATTGTTTGGATTATCTAACAATGTGCAAGGAATATTACTCGTTTCTAGATCCATAATAGATGAATAAAGTTAGAAGAATCTGAAATATTGGTGATGGCACCTTTTTTTTTTTTTTTAAGACAGTACAAAATTAACAAAAGTAGCATAGCAACTTTTCTTAAAAAATAAAGTGATGATATTTCTAGCTCTCGAATGAGGCTATTGGAGGTGGTAAGGTGAGGATGGTGGAGTCCTAGTCAGTGAGGACTGGTTATTCAGAAATATTGATGACAGATATTTCACAAAACATTCCTACTAGAAAGGGTAGAATTAAAAAAAAAAAAGAAAGGGTAAAATTATAAATTAGAACTATGGTTATAGGAACTAGGCAAAGAGATACTAAGAATTAATTAACTCTGTCATATGTTGTTGTATTTTCTTAATTACTGTTGTTTCAAAGCGTTGAGTGATCAAGGAGGAAGAGTTTGGTTATAGTGACCCAGCCTCTCCACAGCCTGCCTTTTTAATTTGGTTTAATTCATTTCATTTATTTATTTTTAGGATCGAAACAGGCTGAACTCTTTACTGTGAGTCTACCACAGGTGGCTTTTTAGTACCTTTTGGAGTGGAGCTCTTTGCTTGCCTGCTTATTTATTTATTTCTTTAATTTATTTAGATGGAGTCTCGCTCTGTCATCCAGGCTGGAGTGCAGTAGCGCAATTCAGCCCACTGCAGCCTCTGTCTCATGGGTTCAAGTGATTCTTCTGCCTCAGCCTCCTGAGTAGCTGGAACTACAGGTGCGCACTACCACACCTGGCTAATTTTTGTATTTTTAGTAGAGATAGGGTTTTGCCATGTTGGCCAGGCTTGGTCTCAAACACCTGACCTCAAGTGATCCGCCTGCCTCAGCCTCCCAAATTGCTGGGATTACAGGCATGAGCCACGGAGCCCAGCCCAGCTCCTTGCTTCTTACTGAGTAGGCACAGACAGTTTTGAGGTGATTTTTCACATAAATACTGAGTATTCATGATAGCAGGACTTGTAAGTAGAGAGAGAGTAAGACAGGTGCCAGTACTGTTTCATGAATGAGTAACTGTCATGGAGTCAGTAGAGGGCAGTTAAAGGATAACCTCCTGGAAGACACTGCCTACTGGTGTTGGTACATGAGGATGGAGGTGAGTAATTCATAAGTGATATTCATCCCAGAATTGGGGGTTAAGAGCAGCCTCCTCTTTGGAAGACTACAGGGGAGACAACGTCTTCAGGAAAGTCCACAAGGAAGTGGAGAGGAAGTTCAGTGTGTTTTACCATGGAGTTGGCATTCTAGAAGGCAGTGGTAAAGTTGTAGGAGGGTGAGCAGTGGGTGGCAGGAGCAAAGGAGAACAACAGAGTTGGAGATAAGATGGCAAAAAATGGATGATCCTAGGGGTTTGTATTTTGTGGGTAGCTAAGAGGGTGGAAGTAAAGTGTTTTACTTCTCATAACCACTGGTTTTCCTTCTACCTCTCCTTACTATTTTTTTCTTTTCCACCATAGGCTTTTCTATACTCTTTTTTTTTTTTTTTGAGACGGAGTCTTGCTCTGTCACCAGGCTGGAGTGCGGTGGTGTGATCTTGGATCACTGCAGCCTCCGCCTTCCGGGTTCAAGCGATTCTCCTGCCTCAGCCTCCTGAGTAGCTAGGGCTACAGGCACACTCTACCATGCCCAGCTAATTTTTGTATTTTTAGTAGAGATGGGGTTTCCCCATGTTGGCCAGGATGGTCTCTGTCTCTTGACCTCATGATCCACCCGCCTGGACCTCCCAAAGTGCTGGGATTACAGGTTTGAGGCACCGTACCTGGCTCCTGTACTCTTATGCAGCTACTTCCACCACACTACTTTTCTACCTCATTGGACCGATCCCCCAGCCCTTTATTAGTCCTCTCTCAGCTTCATGTCCTTCCCTCTTAAGCTTGTATAGGCCCAGCTTTCCTTTGCAAATGTCACTTGTAGACTTGACTTTCCTGTTATACTCAGCTGGTAGAGTCTGATCCCTGGATGTACACTTTGAGCCTGTATCCACCCTGCTTAGCATAGCTGGGGAAAATCACTTTGTTACAGAGTTAAAGGTTGCCTTAATTTCCTAGTCTGCAGCTTCATCCAGGCTCTCAGTGCTTCCTAGAAATTCCCCCTTTTCCTTAGGCAGCATTCTTTCTTCATAGTAGCTACTTCACTTTTCTGCACCTGCCCATACCTATGCTCTGCAGATGGCCTTGCCATGTTCTTCACAAATCTAGATTACCTCTGCTTTCTGCTGTCAGACCTGTTATCTGCCCTTTTGGAATATGAACAGTTCTCTCATCGTTAAAAACTGTACATACATACATACATACACACACACACACACACACACACCCGTTTCTCAAGCCCATGTTCCTCACTGACTACCATCCTATCTCCTTTTCCTTCAAAACCAAACTTCTTAAACTGTGTTTGCTCTTCTTTCCCTTTCATTATTCTTCAGATTATTTTGCTACATTGGCTTTCTCCCAGGCTGGAGTGCAGTGGTACAATCATGGCTCATTGCAGCCTTGACCCCCTGGGCTCAAGCAATCCTCCTGTCTCTGTTTCCCAAGTTGCTGAGTCTATAGTTGCACACCACCACGCTTGGCTAAATCCCCGCCCCCTGTCCCACCCCATCTTGTGGTTATTTATGTTCATCTAATTCTCTAGACCCCTTTTACTCTTCTGGATGATCTTTATTCTCTCACCTATTGCTGAGGACTCAGCAAGTCTGTATTTCCTCTTTAGACCTCTGACCTGAGCTTTAGAACAGTACCGATTGTACTATTGACTTCATCTACTGACTCCACGATAGTTTCACTCATTCATGAAACATTCCTGGCACCTGTTTTAGTCTCTTTCTGCTTGCAAGTCCTGCTATCATGAACACTCATTATTTATGTGAAAACTTAAGTTATGTGAACTGCTTATTGGACATATCAAAGGCACATTATCATCATGCCCTAAGCAACCACCCTAAGCTTTCATGAGTGCAGAGAATGGTACTATAACTCTATTCATTTACCTAAGTTAGAAACCTAAGCATCACTTTTGACTTTCTGTGTTCTTTCATTTGCCGAATTGCCAACATTACTAACCCTCATTTCATACACACACACACACACACACACAGACACAGACACAGACACAGAATTTTCCATAACCCTTCTTTCATACACACACACACAGGAGAATTTTCCATTGTTTTCTTCCTAGTTCAGCCACAGTCATTTCTCACCCAGGAAGCTGCAGCAATCTAACTGGTTTTGTTGCGTCCAGTATTTCCTGTTCTGCTTGCTATCAGTTTCATTTCTATACTCTGAAAGGAAATTCTTTAAAATGCAAAACTAGATCATGTCACCCTTCTGCTTAAATCGTTCAGTAGCTGCCTTCTTCTCAAAGTTGAGTCCAGACAGCTTACCATGATCTGACCTGTTGACTTTGCTAGCCTTGTTTCTCATTACTCTTTTGACTGTCACCCCTAAACTCACCAAACTTTTATACCTTAAAGGATAACAAAATGTTCCCTATGCTACTTCCCCTTACCTGTGCCTGCTCTTCCTTGAGAACTCAGCTTCCCTGATCAACCTGAAGTCTGGCGAATGCTCCCTGTCAGAGCAGTTTTCAAGCCATGGTGCAATAGACTGCTTTTTGTTATCTCTGTATATATTGCAGGTTCGTTGAGGGGAGAGGCTATGCCTGTCTTGTTCCTGGTAGTATTTCTAGCACTTAGCACAGTGCATAGCATGTCAGAATTATTTACTGTAGGTACAAACAATTAAACGGTAAAGACTGCTTGAATTATTGAATATGGAAAAGTTGAAGGCTGTAAAGAAGAGAGTCTTTGATTTTGTATACTTCCCTAGCAGTACAGTTGGAACAGTTGCATGAGGATAGCCATAACTAAAACATTGACCTAGAAATTGGATGAAGACTTGGCCACAAGCAAGGTATTGGGGATCCAAGCAAGAATCTAGGTTTACCGAAGCAAGACTTAACCAATTCTATTTAAGCAACCTTCTTCGATTTAACGAAACAGGGTTTTATCTGGCGAATGTCACCTTTTGTGTGCTTATAGGGTTCAAATATGTGTCCACCTCCAGTGCCACATAATCTGGATTACAAACCCATGCAGACTGTGATATAATCTCAATCACTGGTTTAGCTAGGAGCCATTCTAAGTGTTAAAAATTTTTCACATATATGCATCATTTTCAGTTGAAGAATAATAAGTAAAAATAATATTAAATAATTATGAAAAAGACCCACAGTCATATTCAAACTTGGTTATTTTTCACAGCTTTGCCCAGAATCTACTATTTTTTATAGTGTTACATTTCCCCAAGTTGTTATATAGCACTGTAGTGAATATCTTAGGAAATCATAACATTTTGCTTATTTAAAGTCTAAAGAGTAAATTACCAGGGATGGGTTTATAGGTTCAGAAGGTATAAAAATTGTAAGCCTTGCTTTGAGACTGTCTGTAGCTTTACAGAAGGTTTACACTAAGGGTGACAAGAGTATGAAAGTACAAGATTTGGCCAGGTGCAGTGGGCTCACACCTGTAATCCCAGCACTTTGAAACACTGAGCCAGGCAGATCACCAGAGGCCAGGAATTTGAGACCAGCCTGTCTAACATGGTGAAACCTCATCTCTACTAAAAGTACAAAAAATTAGCCGGCTGGGGTGGCGAGCGCCTGTAATCCCAGCTACTTGGGAGGCTGAGGTAGGAGAATTGCTTGAACCCAGGAGGCGGAGGCTGCAGTGAGCTGAGATCGTACCAATGCACTCCAGCCTGGGCAACAGAGCAAGACTCCATCTCTCCATCTCAAAAAAAAAGAAAGTACAAGATTTTTCAATGACCTTGGGTGGAATAAAGGGAGAAGAGAGTTGTATATAAAATTTTCTTTTTTTTCTTTTCTTTTCTTTTCTTTTCCTTTCTTTTTTCTTTTCCTTTTTCTTTTTCTTTTCTTGTTTTTTGAGACAAAGTCTCACTCTGTTGCCCAAGCTGGAGTGCAGTGGCGTGATCTCATCTCACTGCAGCCTCTACCTCTTGGGTTCAAGTGATTCTGCCTTAGCCTCCTGAGTAGCTGGGACTACAGGCATGTACCACCATGCTTGGCTAATTTTTGTATTTTTAGTAGAGACAAGGTTTCACTATGTTGGCCAGGCTGATCTTGAACTCCTGACCTCATAATCTGTGCACCTCGGCCTCCCAAAGTGCTGGGATTACAGGCGTGAGCCACCGTGCCCAGGCTTTTTAAAATTATTATTATTGCTTTGAGACAGAGTCTTGCTCTGTCGTCAGGCTGGAGTGCAGTGGCGTGATCTAGGTTCACTGCAACCTCTGCCTCCCAGGTTCAGATGATTTTCCATCTTCAGCCTCCTGAGTAGGTGAGACTACAGGCATGCGCCACCGTGCCCAGCTAATTTTTTTGTATGTTTGTAATTTTTTTGCATGTTGGCCAGGATGGTCTCGATCTCTTGACCTCTTGATCCGCCTGCCTCAGCCTCCCAAAGTGCTGAGATTACAGACATGAGCCTAAATTTTGTTTTCTTTACATTGGTTTAGTTTACATTAGGTGTCACATAGATTTTTTTTTTTTAATTACGGGAAATAATTTTGTATCAGATCATAATATATTTAAATAAAAATACCCTTTAGAGAGAAATTGAGAATTTGCACTCATTGCAACTCTGTTTATTCTGTGTTAACTCCTAGATATTCTAAAATTCATCCTTTTAAATCAGAAAATTAAAGAGCTACTACATAGGCCAAATTATTTTAACTCATTAGGATTGTTTTTAGAGCTATGTACTTCGATGCCATGCCATTAGCCATTATTGAGAATTCTCTGGAGCTCATGTTTTCTGTGATGTTGGAGGATGTGTTTTATTGCATCATATAATACATGCTTTGTGAAGATCCTTGTAAAGAAATCCTTACATGCCCCAGTACCACAAATTATGTTTTTCCAGAATGTGTGGTTTGTTTCTAAGGAGAATTCTCAGTAATGTACAAGTTACATTTCAGTTGCTTAGAGCCAACTTGTGATTTACCTCCAGCCTTCCTTTTTAGATGTAGTTTTGGTCAGATTTTGTCAAATCTACTTTTCTTTAGAGAGAACATATGCTAAATCTTTCACAAAGTATTTCAGTATAAATATGATATTAATAATGACTTCTATTATTATTCTATATGTGCCTTTGGGCTTTTCCAGTTTAGAGTTTGGTTCTATTAAAATGATAAGCAGTAGAGAGCCCCACTGCCCTGTAGGTGGTTATACAGGTCATTTAAAAGCTGACTCGAGTTGAATGCAAAAAGCATTACAGTATAAAATATATAGAGTAGTATTATGGTTTAGGTAGATAGATACAGGTATACCAAAGTATGTACATTTTTTTTCTCCTGAGGAGTAGAGAGTGAGAGACTTCTAGTTCATACTTTTATGTCCTGCCATGTTGTTACAATATACACCAGGAGCATGTATTCTGTTTATTTTTTAAAAACCAATATTTGAACAAAGAACACTGCCCCAGCTTATTTGACATGGGTAACAGTTTTGCTATGGCAAGCTCTCACGGGGTGTTTCTGTTTTGGTGACTAAACCTAGATGACGAATCTCTCAGTGAGTTGTTTCCACTGTTTGTGAGAAATAAAACTACAGTGCTTGTTTTTTTTCCCCTCCCTTTCTCTCTCAGGTCATTTGGATCCAGGATTCCTAGCAAGTGACAAAACATCTGCTGGCAATGCACCACTTAATGAAGAAATTAATATTGCCTCTTCAGATAGTGAAGTAGAGATTGTGGGAGTTCAGGAACATGCAAGGTAGGATGCTCATTGGAGTAGTCTGATATTTTAAGTTATTAATTATATTTTAACCAGAAAACAAGTTAAAAGAAAATCGTAAACTTTATGGCATAGCTGGCATGAATGAATGGTAGGAGCTGCCTCTCAGTTTCCTTTGGCTTAAGAAATACGTTTTGTTTAGACATGATGTGAGCCTCAGAGTGTGTTGTATATTGTCTTATACCAAGAACATTTCAACCATACATGTCTGTGAACTAGAGCTGATGTTTTTCTCTTTTAAGCAAATGTTTAGTTAGCTTGACAGACTTTTAAGGCAGAAGTATCACTGTACTTGTTTCTCTCACGTTCATACTTTCTTGCCTTTCACTTTACCTTGAAGTATCCTGGGAGCAAACAGTTGGGAAACATGCATCTGACATCATGTCTCTTTGACTGGTTTCCTAGAGCATCTCTCCTTGTCTTTCATTAAAAGCAAATTTGCAAGTTATTTTGGTCTGTTTTTACAGAGTGTATTTCTAGTAATGTTCATATAACTAAGGGAGTCTTGTTTCTTAGGAATAAAAAAAACCTGGTGAGACATCAAGTTGGTGTGTAGCATTATGAAAATAATTTGATGAGGCTTGGCATTCCTTAAGGTAGGGATCAGCAAACTATGGCCCATAGGCCAAATCTGGGCTGCTGCCTGTTTTTGTCTGGGCTGTGAGCTAAGAATGATTTTTACCATTTTAGATGGCTGGCAGAAAAAAAAATCAAATGAAGAATGATACTTTGTGACATGTGAAAATTACAGGAATTCAAATTTTAGTCTATGTAAAGTTGTATTTTAACAACCGTGCTTGTTCATTTTGTGTATAGTCATCTATGTCTGTTTATTAAAGTTGAATCATTTCAACAGAGGTTGTATGTCCTCCCTAAAGCCTAAAGTATGTACTGTCTAAAAAGTAAATACCTTTGCAGAAAAAAATTGCTGACTCTTGCTTTAAGGTATGTTCATGATAATTGATTCCAGCCCTTTCAGCGATATTCTTCTGAAACATTCTGGAACATCCTCCCACCACTTCCCCCACTGCACATGCCCCTCCCCCCATGCATCCCCCAAAATTTAGACTTTAGAACTTGTGTATTTTGTATAATGCGAACAGCTTTTCTCCTGTGCCACAAGAGTGAAGTGATTTTCTGATAAATAGGTATATAACATAGTGTGTTCGTTACTTGGCTCTTTGATCTGATTTTACTCTGGTTACCCAGGTAATAAAACACATTTGCCAGCTTTGCTTCTGTTTATATAATAGATGAACTTAGAAGTATAGAGTGGAGATGAAATGCAGGTACATGTAGGTTTAGGGTACTTTTTTCTAGTGAGATCTAAGTATACTTTGAGAGCATTTTTCAGTCAAACAGTTGGAACTTGAAGGAGGTAGAGTTAATGTGTAGTTTAACATGCCACCTTCTCAACAGTGGCCAATTCTGGCTTTTTCAGAACTAGTCTTGTCCGAGCACTTCATCCTTTATTCTATGTTTATGCCTGAAGTATGCCTGTAAGGCTGCTTCATTTTTTCTTTTTCTTTTCTTTTTTCTTTTTTAATGATTATCCTCCCTATTCTGGTGGGAAATAATTTTTATTCAGTCTTTCCTTTACTCACTCTTTTTTTTTTCTGCCTTAATTACAAATTTTTTCCTATTAAATTCTTTTTTATTTTTTTCATTTTTCTGTTTAGGCTGACTCATCCACCAGATGAGAAAGCCAGAACTGATTTCCTCCTTTACATCAGCATATTTTTGCCATTGGTTTATTTCACCATTTTTCCTTACAATATAAATTATCCTTTTAAGCCCCACGTCAGTATCTTTCTAGAATATTGTATTTTTAAATTTTAGGGTTCTTACTATGATGCCCTGCCGATTTTCAGGTTGATATGGGTGAATTATCTTCAGATGTGCCAGGGACACATTATTCATTCATTAACTTCCTCTTGAGTTACATTTCAAATTTTAATTAATTGTACTTATGTGTTCCTACTTAAAGTAGTAACCTGTATTGTTTATCTAGTCTCTTACTCTGTGCTAAGACATATCACTTGGTCTAGTTTGCTATTAATTTCTAACCCGTCTCCTTTTCCTTGTTTCCTTATGCCTAGAAATGTTACAGCATGAACCACACTTAGTTTCAGGTTCTTTGTTCAGTATTTCTTCTTCATCATTAAATTTTTATCTTCTTTCTTTAAAATTTTTATCTTCTTTCTTTAAAAAAAAAAAAGCCAATATTTTTGTATCTGGAGGTACAGTTACCATTGTATTTCTATTAAAACCCGGAAATTTAAATTCTCAGTTCTCTGCACCGCTAACACACACAAGCTCTATTCTACACTTGAACAAAGTGACTTTGTCTACATTTTAAATACATTAAGGCTGGGCATGGTGGCTCATGCCTGTAATCCCAGCACTTTGGGAGGCTGAGGCAGGTGGATCACCTGAGGTCAGGAGTTCGAGACCAGCCTGACCAGCATGGAGAAATCCCATCTCTCCTAAAAAATACAAAAATTAGCCAGGCGTAGTGGCGCATGCCTGTAATCCTAGCTACTCCGGAGGGTGAGGCAGGAGGAGAATCACTAGAACCCGGGAGGTGGAGGTTGTGGTGAGCCAAGATCATGCCATTGCACTCCAGCCTGGGCAGTAAGAGTCAAACTCTGTCTGAAAAAAAAAAAAACACATTACATTATTTTCAAGGACTTTTTCTTACAGGCTCTGAAGCATAAATCTGTGTTTTATTCTTACTCATTGGTTTGAATCCTGGGGAAGTCATATTTTGTAGGTGACATCCATTTTAAAACCTGTTGTCCATGTAATGGAATGTAGAGTTTAGAGATTCTTCTGTAATATTTGTAACGGACTCTTTTTATTATTTTGTGACGCTATCTTTTATATTGATCTTGGGTCTAGGACTGAGTCTTTCTAACATTTTTTCCCCCCAGCTATTTCTGTATCAGTAGCCTGATAATCTTTCAAACATTGAGATTAAAAAGCTGAGCATCAAGTAGGAGAAGAGGCTTTCTTGTTGGTTGCTTCAGGGTTGCCCCTTGGCTGCCTGTATCTCATCTGGAATTTATTTCTTTTACAGGTCTAGGGTTGCAGTTATGAAGTATTGATGTGCTTCTGGCAGGGTTATCGCTTGGAAAAAGGTTTTAGGTTTTGATCCACATCTTTCTGTTCTCATTTGATTTGCATGTATACAGTAGATATTTTGTTTGGATTTAGTTGTCCTGTTCTTATTTTTTCTTTTATATTCTACATTTTTACCGGCTTTTGGAGAGTTTTTAAGAACTCAGATTTGGTCCTTGAGTTGTTCTCTGGAACTGTGGCTGCCCTAACTTGTGTTGGGTGCCATTTTTCCGTATTGGAAGCATTTTGTTTGGCCTTTGCACTCCGTAATTATAGTTGTGATATGCCTTCCCCCTCCTTTTTTGATAGTTATTTTTATTTTTTTGCATGCTACTATTTCCCCCTATTCTTTTATTTTAGGTTTTGACGTATTCATTTCACTTTTGTGTGTCTTCTAGTCCTAGACTACTAGAAAGCATGCTTTCTGAACTAATGGTTGAATGCATCTTTCATGATTGCCCTTGTATTGCTGTGTTGAACTCCTGATGTTACCTAAATGTTATTTCCAGATGTTAATTTTTGGACAGTCCAGTTTCACAGATGGTCTTTGCTAGTGAGATGGAGACTTTCCCAGCATCTCTAGTTCTTCTGTGTCCACTTGATTTTGCCAAAACTTTTAATTTACGAGACTCAGGCCAATAATTTTTTTGTCCTTGGTCCTGTTATTTTTTTCCTTTTACCAACCTCATTGGTAATTGTTCTAGGAAGATGAATGCATATAGCACAGATCTGTATGTTATGGAACTATGTTGGAACAGTTCCTTTTGGTACCTGTTTTGAGGCCCTCATTCTGGTCTGTTAATCCTATGATCGTTGGTGTTAATATTGGTTTATTCCTCAGCAAAGTAATTGGTGTAGGAAGCTGTTTTTGAGGTTCATTGCTTCATAGAACCAGTTGCTAACATTAACTCCAAAAAACTAGGGCGACAGATGAGTGTTTTCCTACAATCACAAGGATTTATCGCCTCTTCAGTTGGGAAAAAGAAGTAGAAATGTTATCGAAGAGGTCACCTTCAGGCTGTCTGTAAATGAGAGTAAAAATGATAAATTTTTAATGTTGTTTTCTTAGAATAGTAAGCTAACTATATCAAAAGTTGACCATGAGAGCCTGCTGTGTGTATGTGCTTCATTTCCACTGTACAGTCTTTCCACTGATATCAGTGTTTGAAGAACTATCAAACCTTGTTGTTTATAATGTGTTTTTTCCTAAGATTTTGAGAAGTGAGACTCAAGCATTTTCTTGGTTATAAAATGCAAAATAAGGCACTGGGTTGTGTTTCATGCCTGTCACCAATTGTATGCAGATTAAACACTTTGTGAGAACAAAACCTGTATCTGCACTAATACATATTAGTAATACAATTGATTGGACCAATTGAAAACTAGCTGAGTATGCTCCTACCTCATATCTTTCACGATACAGAAAAAGCATATGTGATAATACATGAAACTCTTATTTTTTATGTTGTCTCACAAAATACTGAGCCTCTTACATCCAGTATAGGACTACTCCAGAGGCTTGACAACCATTGTGCTCCCACTTCCTCCTGAAATTTTTTCCCTATCTGGCATAAACTTTTGTGTAATGTATATGGTCTTATAAGATAGTTGAAATATTTCTCTAGTACCCTTCTGTTTACTAGATTGACTGTTTTTTTCCCCCTCTGTAGTTTTAAAAAACTGTGGCCAGGTGCGGTGGCTCACGCCTGTAATTCTCAGCACTTTGGGAGGCGGAAGTGGCGCATCATGAGGTCAGGAGTTTGAGACCAGACCATTCAATATGGTGAAACCCCGTCTCTACTAAAACATACCAAAATTAGCTGGGCGTAGTGGTGCGTGCCTGTAGTCCCAGCTACTCGGGAGGCTGAGGTGGGAGAATTGCTTGAACCTGGGAGGCGAAACTGCAGTGAGCTGAGATCGTGCCACTGCACTCCAGCTTAGGTGACAGAGTGAGACCCTGTCTCAAAAAAAAAAAAAAAAAAAAAGTGTTAAAAGCCTTGGTTCTGTTCTCGTATCTCCTAACTCCCATTTTATTCAATGTGTTTGAGATCATTAAAATAAAAGATTTTTGTGAATATTTTATTGGCTAATAACACATACAGATAACTAATAATATATCTTTAATTTTTACAAACTTCTTATACTCAAGTAACAAGCACTCAGATCAAAACACAGAAGTCACTCTGCACTACTTTCTAGTTACAACCTCCGCGGGGACTTCTCTTTTCCCCTGTAACTACTAGCTTGACTTTTTTCTTTTCTTTCTTTTTTTATTTTTTTTAAGAGATAAGGCTCAGTCACCCAGGCTGGAGTGCAGTGGCATGATTTCAGTTAACTGCAGCCTCAATTGCCGAGGCTCAAGCCATCCTCCCACCTCAGCCTTCTGAGTAGCTGGGACTACGGGTGCCCACCACCACACCCAGTGATTTTTTTTTTTTTGGTAGAAATGGGGTTTCACCACGTTGCACAGGCTGGTCTTGAACTTGTAAGCTCAAGCAATTTTCCCACCTCACCCTCCCAAAGTGCTGGGATTACAGGTGTGAGCCACTGTGCCAGTCTGTTCTGATTTTTAATGATAGTTTTGCCTGCTTTTGAACAAATCTTAAAGTCACTGTTGACCTTGGAGGTCATCTTAAAATCTTCCTTAATATTCCTGACAGATGCCTCAGCAATTACTTGAGTGCTTAGAAGGCAATTCATTCCATTTCCTAGTAGCTTTGTTCTATAGCAGTGATTATCCAAAACTTGCCTTCTAGAAATTGATTCATGGTTCTTAGCATGCTCTCAGTAGTTTTGCCTGGAACATGAAAATAGTACCTTTCATGGTGGCTTCCAGCTCACAGTGATTCTCCCTTCTATGGAAATTCTGTTTACAACTATTAATAATTAGACTTAGGAAAGTTTTTGACCAAAGATAGTATCATCACATTCTCCACATAATCTAAAATTTTGAAGTAGGAGAAATAGAGAGGGTTGGGGCTTAGGTTCATCTTAAATTCTTCGAGGTGCCCCAGTGTTGTCCTAATAAATTATCTTTATTGTTTAAAGTAGCCTAAGCTGGTTTTTGGTGACTGAAACCATTTGTAACATAACTACACAAGTGATCTATTTTTAGATAGTTGAAGTGCCCTGTCTCCTAGTCTGTCTCCTTCAGTCATTCCTCAATAGGAAATACGGTCTTAAACCTCTCACTCTCCTAGTTATTTTTCTATGCAGATACTTTCTAGAATCTTCTTTGCTGCTTATCGAATGGCCCTGGGAACCAGGCAGTGCTCCTTTCAGTCAAACATGCTGTAGTAACTTCAGGTATAGTCTGAAGAAGGCATTGTTATTCAGTGGAAAATAAACCCTTGAATGGACATCTGATTTTGTTCCAGTTCTATACTTAACTTGTTAAAGAGCCTAGGTGGTTTTCTTTTGGCCTAGCTTTTTTTCTTCCGTAAAATAAACAGATTAGATCCGATTCCTTTTAAAGCCACTGCCTGTTGTTACATTGTATGATTACTTAGTGAGCAATGCAGATAAACAATTGGAACTATATACCTGTTTTACTTTGGAGATATTTTTAGAAATTCTGCCAAAGATTACTTTGACTGTCTTTGCCTGGTAAGCCTGAATTCTTACCAGGTTTCTAGCCAGCTTGATTCAATTAGTGTTGGTAAAGGTGAGCTTTTGAATTGTCAAATAACTTTATACTTCTAAATTGTTAGTTTGGGCCTATCTTTGTACTCTGATGATTCTCGCTGTGTTTTGCCGCACCCAGTTTAATATACAACATCTGTAAAGCAACAACATGATATGGAAAGCGTTGGACCCAAAATCACACCTGTCTTCCTTGGCCTATCACTTTCAAGCACTGTGACTCTGAGCAAATCATGTAACCTGTTTAAGCCTCAGTTTCTCTCTCTGTAGAGCGAGGATAGTAAATTCCATGCCTACCTCATAGGTTTGTTGTAATTGTCCAATGAGATAATATATGTAAAACTGCTTAGTAAATGTAGTGTTCCTTTGGCCTTCAGACATCAAAACTGTTCCTATGAATGTTAAATGGACTCCTTTGGCTGACATTTTTCCCGATTATATGGTCACTTAATATGAATTTATTTAATGAGGTGAACGGATATGAATTAGACATTGGGCTTTTTGTACCTTTTTAACGTCCCTATTTATTTCACTAGCTAATTTTGAAAAGGTAGTATAGCCTCTGGCTTAGTAGCTACTTAGCCCATCTCTGGACCGATGACAGGCTTCTGGTACTGTAACAAATCTGCATTCTGCCCTCTGGCCCTGAGAAATCTGTTTTTAGGGACCTCTCTTAGGTAGGGCATGTTTCCAGGAGTTTAAGCGTTTGGGCAGTTTTGCAACTGAATCTTGTCCATTGTTACCCTAATGTTCTTTTGAACCTGGTGGTGTAGGTAGCATTAAACCAAAGCTGAAATTCTCAAGTGACCCAGCATTATTTGTTGCATACAGATTGTCAAACAGCTGCTCAGGAGTCACTGTGGTAGTTTAGTGACTAGACTCATGTCACTCGTTACTGGTGACATAAGCTACCTCAGCGCTGGTCAGGAAGTTTAGATGAGAGGACATAGCATTGGTCACTTGAGTTGCCTGCCTTCCTCTCATTTGAGTCAGAACTTAGCGCTTTGTCCTGGAGGTTCACAATTCTATCATTTGACTGGAATGTGGAATGTCAACTGTCATTGTTTCTGAAACAATTTTATTTCAGTGAACTCTTGGTGTGACTTGCTAACAAGGCAGTTCTGTCCCTCTGACAGAACCCTTTTAGTGGATCTAAACTGAGGATTCAGCTTTATTACTTTCACTGAACCAAATTATAAGCAATTCTGTTGAATAAACCAAGTGCTTCTGTTGCGACCTTCAGGACAAGGGAAATTGATTCTTTATTCACAGTCTGTTACTTACTGACTTAGAAATCTAATCTGTAAAAGGATATTCCTATCACTGTCTTTGAAGGCAATATTACCAGTTATAAAATTTATTTTAAGAACAGGTTTAAAGTATTTTTCTTATGGTTTGGTTTGTTCAGACTAAGACTGTTTGGACATCTTAACTTTGTTCTGGATTTATGTGTTGCCCTGTCATGAAGATCCCAGAGGTGTAAATGAGTCCAGAGAAACATCCTTTTACCCATGGTCAGTGACTAATCTGGACACAACTCAGGAGTTTCTGGCTAAGACCCTTCACCTTTTTAAGGCTAAACTGAGAGAGGGACAGAGTGAGATGGGGTGGGGAGAGAGGGAGACAGACATGGAGGGAAGGATATTGATTGTGGGTTTCATGGACTTGCATACTAGGCTTATCTTAGTAAAAATGTTGATCAGTACAACTGAAGTCATATTGTCTTCTGTTTTTCCTATGGTGGAATTAACCATGCTTTTGTTCTTCATCTCAATTGCAGGTGTGTTCATCCTCGAGGTGGTGTGATTCAGAGTGTTTCTTCATGGAAGCATGGCTCAGGCACACAGTATGTTAGCACCAGGCAAACACAGTCATGGACTGCTGTGACTCCCCAGCAGACTTGGGCTTCACCGTCAGAAGTTGTTGACCTTACCTTGGATGAGGATAGCAGGCGTAAATACCTACTGTAATACAATGTCACTGTGTTTCCTCTGCACTGTTCCCTTCCACTTCCTCATCCTCTTTTGTGACATGGAAGTTCATTGTCATAGCTTCAGCTTCAGAAGCTGTTTGTGGCATTTGTAGGATTCAAACTCATGGAAAATTCCCTCCTCTCCGCCTTTTTTTAATTAAAAGAAGTCACTTAGGAAAATAACTTATCACAGAGAAAATAATTTTTTCTTTCCCTCAGTAGGAATATGAGAATGATGAGTTTTATTAGACAACTTTATTTTACTTGGTGACTTTTAATCTTAGGAAACTCTGCCTTCCTTTTAGAATAATATTTTAATTGCCAGGCACAATGGGTTTCAGTTTTTGAATCTTGTATTTATTTTTCTGTATAATGAAATTAATATCTAGACTTGACCACTATCTGCCCACCCCACTGGCACTCCCATCTTAGGGCATTCACACACATATCAGTCAGGTCCTTATTGGCACCTAGTAGGGCATGTGCATTTAAAAAACTGTCCTTAAAAATAGAAGACAGAAGTATTAAAAGTATTTTTTTCTTTTATTTTAAGTCTTCTGCCTTGTTTCCTGAGTTTGCTCCTGTTGACTTCCCACAGCACAGATAATTGACATGTCCCTTTGTGTTTATAAATACTACTAAGGTGACTTAGTTGGTCTCCTGGTTGCAATAATTAAGAGGCATTTCAGATAGATACCCACCATCAGGTTTTCTGGGCATCTGAAAGTATTAAGAGATCAGTGGGAAAAATCTCTCTCCCTCAGCTATTTTTTTCTGGTTTAATCAAATAATGGGTGAACATAGAAACCTGTTGGGAAGAATATGAAAAGTTATGTGGCTTCTGAGGCTACAGGCACTTGCAAATCTGAGAAGAAAGTGCTGTCTTTCATAGCTGGTCTCTATAGAAAGAGTAGATAGCAACAGCTGTTTAACGTCTGAGATGAAGTGGACCTGATGCTGTATTTGGACATTTTTCTCCTCTACCTTCTTAAAAAAACATGATAAGAAGAATCAGAATGTACCATAAGAAATCAGATGCAAAGCACGTTAATGTCATTGGTAAGTTTTATAGTATCTAAAAGGATTAGCAAAGGGTAGTAGGAGCTTCAGGGAATTCAGGAAATGCCAGCATTGGAGTTTTGTGGCATTAGTTACTACCTTTTTTCTTAGGATATGTTGTAGTTACTAGTGAATTATTTTAAAAGCAATACCTAGAGTTAGAACACTATGTATTGTGCACAGGGGGAGTGAAGTAATATTGGATTAGAAGACTTCACCTTTTGCTTTTCACGGTTTTTGTTTGTTTCCATTGTTAACGTTGCTATGGCCCTTTGCCTCTCTCTCCGGATCCCCTGGTGGCTCTTCTTATCATAAGAGTGTGAGAACTACCATTTTCAGTTTTCATTCAGCAAACACGTTTACTATGTGCCTGCTCTGCATAAGGCACTGTGAGGGGTGGGTGCTCTGGGAGCTGCTGAGATGAATGACACACACCCCACATACACATGCGTCAGCGTCTGCCTGCTTCCACCTGCCCGGCCTTTTCTTCTTCTTCTTTTTTTTTTCGTAAAGACAAGTTTATTCCTTTACCCTTCTTGTTGCATTAGTTTTCCTGTAGACTCCTTCTTCCACAGGAATGTATTTGTGCATACGTTCTTTGATCTTCTCTGATAGCATCTCATTTGATCTGGCCTCTGTGCTTCATCAGCTTTTTATTTTTTATTTTTATTTTCTGCTTTTATTAGATCAGGCTTTTAAGATCATGAACCTCCAGTTTTAGCAACTCATGTATCAGCCTCTCACATGGCCACAATTCTAGACAAAAACCAAAGACCCAGAGGCCAGGGCAAAATAGGACCTTCTGAAGATTCACTACTGGTGTATCCTTGGACCTTCACATTTTACTTTAGGATTAATTTATTGAATTTTACTGTTACACATAGTTTTTGACTTGAATTAAAATACTAGACAGAGCAGAAATGTACAATTTCTGGTCTGTTTTCCAGGAAAATCATTGAGAAGAGAATAGAGTGGATTATGTGACTTGAAGTTTTTGCAGCTTATTTTTTTCCCCACTATCAGGGCAGAGCCCCATTTTAATTATTGTTTTTGCAT
Source organism: Cacajao melanocephalus (assembly GCA_963573385.1). Lineage (NCBI taxonomy): Eukaryota > Metazoa > Chordata > Mammalia > Primates > Pitheciidae > Cacajao > Cacajao melanocephalus. Next base: position 57,245 of record CAUYLG010035250.1, read on the forward strand.
GACCTGTTCTTATGTTAACCACATATTTTTGTCCCAATTCCACACAGCAGGTGATTTCCCATGACTTATTATTTTCATAGTCCCTAATAGTCATCCTCTAAAGAGTTGGCATGCTGTGTGCACTGTGGATTAGGAACAGAGTGGAGCTGTAACCAGTCTCTTCTTTGACCCTTCGCCTTTATATCAGCTTGCACTTTTCCCTCACTTGTTCCTAATCCAGCTCCCAACTACCTGACTTAATGGACCAGAACGGAGATTTGGATATTAACATGCAAAAGGGGGAGGAGGGGAAGGGATGTTAGAGATAGACAACTCTCCCCTACTAGGTTGGAACATTTCCCTTAATAACTATAGACAGACTATGTTTCAGCTCTCCTTTCACTGCTACTTCCAGAAGAGTGGAGAATGTGGTTTCAGGCCAGGTATTAATGATACAATTCTGTGGTATGCAACTCCTGTGACATTTGAAGTTTCTTTTAAAGGGATTTTTCTTAACCAAAGTTTTACATTTGGTAGCATAAGTAGTTCTTTATGCTTCACAGGACATTGTCTTCAGAGTAATCTCTCAGCTAAAATGGTACACATGGGTCTCAGATTGGTTTATGCCACTGACTTGGTTAAGTTTCCATCCCCTCCAATTTGTAAAAAACAGAGCAGTGACCTAGCTGTTGCATTATCATGACTGCCATGTAACCTATAATTGCTGCTCTTCAGTAATTATCTTTTCATTTTGATGGTAGGGGCCAGACTGAATGAATAATGCGTTCTTTTTTATTCAATTTATTTCATTCAGTTTATTCTTTGCAATCAAACATCCCATAAACTCTGCTTTTATTGTTATCAATTATGAATATGAATCATTTGGTTTACTAATTTAGTCATTTGTTCATCATTACTTTTAGGAGATTAGCACCGTAACTAACTTAAAAATAAATTTGTTACCTGCTTTTTATACTGTCACAAAGGTTTTTGAAAAAGCTGGGGACACTATTTTGTCTTTTAGTTTTAAACTTTTTTTTTAAGGCAAAGCACCCCTAATCCCTGTGTTCCAATATGTGTATGATGTGACTTCCATGTATATATAAAAATGATTGTGCCCTAACCAAACTTCCTCAGATTGTGCACTGTTTGTTTAAAATAATCACGTATTTTAGTCTGATGCTGTTGTATTTTTTCATTTTATTTAAAACACTACTTACTTCTTATTCTCTTAACAAAGTTTAAAAGGTAGTGATCTTAAAAAAAAATCACTGGATAACTAGGAAATATTTTTGTTGTTGTTTTGTTTTTTTTAAAGAGTACAAAGGCCATTGAAAGCCTTTGGCTCCTCTTGCCGTGAAAATGAAATGTTAGCCATTGTATGGCTAGGAACCAATGCACTTGGCAGTTAATGGATCTGCTGTTGCTGGAGTGTGAGCGTGGACTTGATGCAGTGACGACAAATCATTGCGTAGAATTAATGTTTTCAAATGTGCAACTCTAGTTTTTAAAACAAGATTTGGTTCTTTACATTCATTATTTAGTTTTTGTTTCCCTTTAGTATTTAATGGTCTTTGGAGAAAAAATAATAAAACAGAGTGTTATATATATATTTTTTGGTGCAAGATAAGATTTTCTGTTTTTTGAAATAAGTCTGTAGCATAAAGGTTAAACTATTTTAAGACAAAATAAAATAGAGTGTATTTAAACAATTATATCTTCTGAGGTTTTTTTTTTTCTATCTGCTTCGGTTAATTGGGTGGTACCTGGAGCAGTTTCCAAGTTACCTTTTGAATGTGAAAGTGGATTTTATTTTGTTAACAAGTCTTATCTTTATAAGATGCCTGAGTTTTGCAAGCAAGAGCTGTATCCTACTCCCAAGAAGTTTTGCAAACCTTGGATAATTGTTGGCTCTTGATAAAAATACCTTTGCATTAGCTTTCCTGTAACCCCTACCTGAGATGTCAAAGAGGGCCAAAGACTTATTGTTCTGGGCAGCTTTACTCCTGACAACAAAACTTCACTGCTGGTTATTACTTTGCAGAGACCAGCAAGGCAGGGTAAGATGCTGCAACGGCATGCACTTTGCATGTGGTTAAACACTGAAGTGTAAGTATAGGGTGTTTGAAAAATAGCCTAAATAATTTTTCCCATAGTTTGGTTCTATTTTCAGATTTTTAATTTGGTTATTAAAATGATAGGAACTACCATATTAACACCTCATCATGTTTGTAAATCTTCACATAAAGGGGAATGAGGAACCAGGGAGAGTGAAACCTCTTTTTATTAAAACATTCAACTCCTGAATCTCTTAGTTTTCCTCAAGAATTTTTAGTTCTGCTTGTACTGGAAAATGATCTGTTAACAATTATGAAATACACTATTAACAAGTAGGAAATGTCTTTAGATTTTTGAAATGGTTCTTTCCTATAACCCTGTATATCTGAGACCTAGACATATTAATACCTATAAGAAACTCTTCTTTGTTTGGGCACAGTGGCTCATGCCTGTAATCCCAGCACTTTGGGAGGCCGAGGCCAGCAGATCTCCTGAGGTCAGGAGTTCGAGACCAGCCTGGCCAACATGGTGAAACCCCGTCTCTACTGAAAATACTAAAATTAGCTGGGCGTAGTGGTGGGCACCTGTAATCCTAGCTACTCAGGAGGTTGAGGCAGGAGAAAGGAGAATTGCTTGAACCCGGGAGGCGGACGTTTCAGTGAGCTGAGACCGTGCCACTGCACTCCAGCCTGGGTGACAAGAGCGAGACTCTGTCTCAAAAACAAAACAAAACAAAAAAAACCCCTCTTCTTTGACTCTAACAGGAAATTGTTTAACTAGAATCTCACGTTTGGACCCTTTTGCCCTTGGATGCCGATTTTGAAGAAGAAACTAGGCACAAGTAAGTAATATAATCTGTAGCTAGTACTTTATCTCATTTGGCCTGCTTATTTCTGTTCTTTTGCAGGCATTTGGCCTTCCCTTATTTATTTTTCAGAATAGATAACAGCTATTTATAATTATAGTCTAATCAGAAAAAATTACAGATAAAGAGTCCTTACTAAATATATGTTTCCTTCAGCTCCATTTTTGCAACCAAAGGGAATTTCTTTCAGGTTTTGTTTTATCTGTGTTACTTCTTCATTAAAGAGTGATCCTCCTAGGTCATTGGTAGGAATGATTTTATTTTTTGATTCCATGATTGAAAGCACTGATTCATAGAATTAGAGAAATTCTGGGCTACAGGGGAACTTTGGCTGGGAGAATCTGCCTGGAGCAGAAGAAGGCAACAGTAAACAGTGAGCTGAGAAAAAGATGCAAGTAATGATCATAAGTGTCAGAGATTTAGAAAGAGCACCCATTCACCTGATAGTATCTGTTGGTTCAATTTATTGTACTGCTCTACATGGGAGATGCCTTTAGGCAGGGATCCCTCTGTGAGGAGGATTCACTGTTTATTTCTGCCAAGCCTTGAGGACCCATTTGATAGAGTAGGGTAAATGATGGGAGTGAGTGCTGGCAGTGAAGTCAGCCCTCAGAAAGGAAGTGTGGCAGCAGCTGGTATAGTCTGCTCATAGACCCTGGCCTGCTGTTGGGAACACACCTTGGTTGTAAATTATATCTGTCTAGCTTCATGCTCTTTAGTGAAGGAAGCTATTTGGTGCCAGCTTTTTCTTTTTTATTAAAAATATTTTTCCGCATTGGCCTTGCTGAAGCTTTTAGAAGATACCAGCTGTTTCTTTTGTGTTTTGGTAATTGACATGTCAGAGCCAAATCTGTTCACCTTTCATGATTGCTCCATCCTAAGAGTGGAAAGGTAAAGTATCATGGACAGTTGAGCCCTCACTTTTGTGACTGATTCTAAAGCAAGCAAATCTGACTTGAGGATGCATCTTGAATTCTGCAGCAGGAGAGGGTTAGATCAGAGGGCGGGTGAGTGAGGTGTAAAAGGCCTGACCCAGGGAACAGGAGATCCCAGAAAGGCCAAGTGACTGCTGAAGGATTTGGTTTCTGCACCTGTAAAATGAAGAATATCTCAGGTTTCATTTTTTGAAAGTAAAAGGTCAGGCTCTGTGATTTTAGAGGATGATTCGTTGTTCTGCAGAGCCATCAGGCTTTTCAAGCAGTAACTCGAGAGCTGCTTACTCCAAAAATCTGCTCAAAGGACTATAGTTGTATCATCTCACTGAAGCCTGGAGAAGGCATTGGATGACTAACACCCACAGAACCTTGAATTTCTACAAGCTATTTTGAAAGTTTTGGAAGAATGTTTATTTAAAAAATTTCACATGGGGTTAGAAGTACAGATTATTATTCTAATTTTAGATTGGAAAAGTGATAACAGAAAAATAACTGTGTATTTGGATTTACATAGGTAGACTTTGTGAGAGTAGATTTTTTAAAAAAATGATTCGAATTAGAACCTTTTAACTGTTAAGAAAAAACCTCAGTTTTCTCGTTTTCCTGCCCGTTTTCTCTGCTTCTTCATTTGGGGCAGAGAAAAAGCAAGTTGCAGAATATGCATCATGTGCTGCTATTTAAAAGACAGTATAATACTGCATACTGATAAAAAGATACATACACGTGTAGTAAGAGTATAAACATGCATGAGAATAATAAACACCAAATTCAGGGCAATAAAGTTGCCTCTGGAAGCACAGGTATGGAGGGGACCCAGAGAGGATTTCAGCTTTATTGGTAAAATTTCATAAGTTGGTTAGCAAGGACACAAATGTATGTTATTCATCGTACCTTTTTGTATATCTCAAATATTTCATAATCAAAATCTTCCCTGAGAATGAAAACCCTTTTTTGACCATCCCAGTGTTGGTGGAAATGAATAAGATCTGAAGCTGATTCCTTCTAGATGCTCTCAACACTTCTTAGCTATGTCACCAAATGCATGAGCAACAACAAAAAAACAAATTTGATAAGTTGGACTTTATTAAAAAACAGCTTTTGTGCCTCAAAGGACACCATCAAGAAAGTAAAAAGACAACCCACAGAATGGGAGAAAATATTTGGAATCTTAACTCTGATAAGAGACTTGTATCTAGAATATATATAAAAAACTTATAACTCAATACTATAAAAAAAATGAAAAAACCCAATTAAAAATTGGCAAAGGATCTGAATAGACTCTTCTCCAAGGAAAATATGTAGTTGGTCCATAAGCACATGAAAAGATGCTTAACATTTCCATCAGAGAGATGCCGATCAAGGAGATACCACTTCATACCAGCTAGGATAACTACAATAAAAAAGATAGGTATTGGTGAGGAAGTGGAGAAATCGGAACCCTTGGTACACTTGCTGGTGGGAATATAAAATGGTCAGCCACTTCGGAAAACAGTTTGGCTGTTCCTCAAATGGTTAAATATAAGAGTTACCATGAATGTTTATAGCAGCATTACTCAAAATCGCCAAAAGGGTAAAGAACCCAAATGTCTATCAACCAATGAGTGGATAAAATAAATACGATGTGGCCATGTAATTGAATGTTACTTGGCTATAAATAGGAATGAAGTGTGAATACATTCTACAGCATTGACAATCCTTGAAATCATGATGTTAAAGGAACCAGTTACCAAAGACCACATATTATTCCATTTACAGGAGATACCCAGAGTAGATAAATCTATAGAAGTAAAGTAGACTGGTGGTTGCCATAGGCTGAAGGAGGTAGAAATAGGGAGTGACTGCTCATAGGTAAGGGGATTCTTTGTGGGGTCTTGAAAATACTCTAAAATTAGAGTGATGATGGTTGCACCTCTGAACATTCAGTAGTCCACCCTTGTCCAAGGTTTTGCTTTCTGTGGTTTCAGTTACCTGTCAATTGCAATCTGAAAATATTAAATGGAAAATTTCAGAAATAAACAATTCATAAGTTATAAGTTTCACACAGTTTTGAGTAGCATAATGAAATATCGCACCATAATGCTCTGTCCCACCTGGGTCATGAATTATCCCTTTGTCCAGTGCATCCATACTGTATATGCTGTCCGCTCATTTAGAACTCAAGGTATTTTTTTTTTTTTGAGACAGAGTTTTGCTCTGTTGCCCAGGCTGGAGTGCAGTGGCATGATCTCGGCTCACTGCAACCTTCGCCTCCCTGGTTCAAGCAATTCCCTGCCTCAGCTTCCTGAGTAGCTGAGATTACAGGCACGTGCCACCATGCCTGGCTGATTTTTGTATTTTTAGTAGAGACAGGGTTTCACCATCTTGGCCAGGGTGGTCTTGAACTCCTGACCTCATAATCCACCCGCCTCAACCTCCCAAAGTGCTGGGATTACAGGCATGAGCCACTGCACCTGGCCACTGTGTGCTCATTTAGATACTTAGTAGCCATCTTGTTGATAAGATTGATCACAGGAATGGTGAGTATAGTACAATAAGATTTTGAAAGAGAGAGATCACATTCATATTACATTACTATATATTATTAAAATAACTTTTGTTTATCTCTTATTGTACCTAATTTATAAATTAACTTTAGGTATATATGTATAAGAAAAAACACCATAGGATTTAGTACTATTCACGGTTTCAGGCATCCACTAGGGGTCTTGGAGTCTATCCCCGGCAGATAAGGGGACTGTTGTACTAACCAGCACTGAGTTGTACCTTTTAAAAGGGTGAAGTTTACGGTAATGTGAATTACATCTCATTAAAGCTGTTATGTGAAAATACACATAACCTTTGGAATTGAGGGTACAGTGCCTTAAGCTGTTAATATCATGTTGTGAATAGGTACCACACTTCAGAAAATGAGATAGTGGAGGTAGAAAGGATAGTAGGAAGGTACAACTCAGCTACAGGGGACCTGAGAGTCCAAGATAGCAGTCACTGAAGGCAAGCATGACCAACTTTTCCCTGTCTGCAGGCTTCCCTGACCCCGAGATGTACCTTTAGTAGGAGACCTAGCCCCTGTGAAGAGAAATGTGGCTTGCGGAGGTTTCTGTGCCATCCAGACCTGCCACCCAAGGGTGAAAGTTATTCAGAAAGAAACTAACCTTTATTCCCTGCTGAAATGTGAGTGCTTATCAACTTCCAGGGAGTGTTCCACAGACAGGCTTTTGGGATGTGGGGTGAAGGGTGCAGGTGGTTTTCCCCTCTGGGCAAGAACATGACCATACCCTGTGAGCTCCTGGGCCTGGCCCTGGCTTTTGCCCAGAAAGTTTTGCAGTCACTTTGACATCCTACCAGAGAGGCCATAACTCTATCCTTTGGGCACTGAGGTGGGGATGGGGATGCCTTCTCACTCTACATGCTCTCCTTCTCTGAAGATGCTGCTTCTATGATTCCCACTCCCTCTCTGGGTTGCAAGCCCTGAGAGTCGCTGTCATAACTGCTGAAATTTCGTGGCATTCCTTAGGGGTGTGAAGGCAGAAAACATGTTAGGACGTTGGCTTTAGTCAGTGCCGGGCACTTCTCTTTGAAATTCTTGAAATCACGATGTTAAAGGAACCAGTTACCAAAGACCACATACTTAATGGTCCATTTAATAGTTTTCCACATCTCAAGTCTTGCTAAATTCTTGCTGATTAGCTCTTTCGGCTCTTGGCAGAATGTATTCGTTTGCTGTTACATTAAAAGTGGAAATCTTAAGAATGCAAACCTTTTGTTCAGGTGAAATGTTCAAAAATTGTTCAGCATCCTCTCAGGCACCAATCAGTTAGAACTAACACTGGAGGTGTGGCTGGCACACGTTCCTGGAAACCCTAGTCTGTGAAGGTATGGAATTAACCCTAGCACCGCTAGACTGTGTGGATCCTGGGGGGGGCTCCCAGGGTGGTGAGGAAGGCACTCAAGCAGCTCGGAGTAGGGGTTCTTTGCCAGCTGGAACTAAAGTTTATCATTCATTTAACAGCTGATAGAACCAAAGGATGCATTCACTTAACCTCTCTGGACCTCAACGTCTTCACTCATAAAATGGGGATAATAGTTCCCACCTTACAGGATTGTAATAAAGAGTTAATGAGTGCAGGTCTAGTCCGCACCATCCATCTTGTCTGCCCTACACTGGTTCTTGTTTGGATTGCTCAGCCAAGGAGTGTGTATGCTAAAATCTGTCTGTAGGCCTGCCGACTATTTCACAGCAACACAGTTAAAGCATTACATGCATCCTTGAGACATAAATGAAGTGCTTTAGAGAAAGCAGCAAACAACAGTTGGGTATGTGATAACTGGCATTGGGTCGTGAGAAATCGCAAGCCCCGAGATCTAGGTTTGGGTCATGTCTTTGTTGCTAACAAGTTGTGTGACCTATGAGGCCTGCCACCTCTCTGGTTCTTATCTTCTTCATCTCTGAAAGGGAGGATAGTTGTAGGCCTACCACCATCCCTAGATTTGGGGGAAAGGATCAAATTAATAGGACAGCACTTTGGAATTTGCAGACTCAGATGACTAGAAGCAAGGCTGGTAATGGAAATAATTCGTTGATAAAAGACAAATGGGAAGTGTGGCAAACTGGATAGCGTTTATGCCAACCTAAAGGAGGAAGCCGCAACCGTTATGAGAGTGAATGTTCAATGTTGCCGTATCTATGGATTTTTCAAGAGAAAACGGAAATCTGGAGTTTAAAAATGTAGATGTGAAATTTCTGATTTGTAAATGTTTGTGTGTGGCCATGGTCAGGTCTACTGAATGTACAGCTTGAAAATACCTGTTGGTGTAGGAAGACAGAAAAATTGGATGGACTGTCACTGATGTGCCACCTTCCCCACTCCACCCTCTGAGCCTCCCTGGCATAGGATAAAAAATAGTGTGCCTAGGGTGGTTCTGGTCCTCTGGCCCCCATTTTTGTGCCGACTACTGAGACCTGAAGTTGCAGTTGAGCTACTCCTGTAAGGGACTGAGTGCACTCAGGGAGCTGTGGTCACTTGCGTCTTTGGTCTCATGCTTCCCGTGTACATCTCTGGCTGGCTAGACAGATAACCAAAGAGAATGGAGGCCAACTCTGGGTCATCAGTCTTGAAAGTCTTATAACCTGTATCAATCCTATTTGTCTTTTCAGCCAGAAACTGTGTGGGCCAAACAACGCATGTCTGCAGGACTGGTTTAGCCTGAGGGCTAGGGGTTTACTACCTCTGGACTATGCAGATTTCACTGGTTGAGCCAGTGCTTAGTATTTGCTATGTGCTAGGCACTCGGCCAGACCCTGGGGCCAATCCTGACCCTCAAGTAGCTAGCTCTGTCTGGTATAACAAACCATTGTCACAAAACCTGACAAATGCTGCTAAGATTAGAGCTCAATGCAGGATGCTTTGGGAACAAAAAGGCTCCCTAAACTAGCTGGTGGGATGGAATGAATGAATGATGGAGGAGCTCTTGCAGAAGGCAATAGTTCAGCTGAGTTTGAAGGATGAGTAGGAATTAATGGAGTCCAGGGAGGGAAAGAGTGGAGGGTGTGGGTGGATGTCATTCAGATACAAAGCTCAGGCATGGCATGGAGGTGAGAGAGAGCATGGCTCAGTAGAGGAACTGCTAGTTGGGAGAAAGTGGGAGTGACAGGGAGCAAGCTGAAGACATAAGAGCCATGTGGCAAAGGACCTTGAATGCCTCACTAATATTCCACAGACAGGCCACCTCTGGCAACCAGTAGAACATGTTTATCACCTGCAAAAAGCTTACTGTTGGAGATGAAAATGGGCATCTAGACACATAGATGCAACAAAGACATACCTCTGAAATGATGGGGAGCAATGTAAGTATTGTATAGAGGGGAGGAGTAAGAGCAGCTCTCCCTGGCAGTGGAGTGAATTAGAGGAGAATTGATATTGGCAGTAGGGAATTTTATTAGGAAGCTCTTGCAGGAATCAAAACAGATAAGTGATGAAGGCTGAATCAAGGCAGTGGGAGGAGAAATGGAAAGGAGAGGTCAGAATGAAGAAAGGTTGAATCTGCAGGACTTGTTGATGTAGTATTGGCAGGGGATGAGGGGTGAGGTACAGAGCCCATGGGTGAGGAAGAAAGGAGGAAAGGCTGCCAGATGTTGCATCAAATACAGAAAAGGCATCAGGTTTGGAGAGTGTAGCAGATGCTTTTGGGTCACATGTGCCCTCTGAGGTGAGGATGAGTTACTGCCTTTTGTATCCTCCACCGTAGTGGTCAACCTTTTTGGCACCAGGAACCCATTTTGTGGAAGACAATTTTTCTGGGGGTTGATGGGGGAAATGGTTTCAGGATGAAACTGTTCCACCTCAGATTATCAGGCATTAGTTCGATTCTCATAAGGAGCATGCGGCCTAGATCCCTTGCATTTGCAGTTGACAATAGCATTCACGCCCCTGTGAGAATCTAATGCCACAGCTGATCTGACAGGGGGTGGAGCTCAGGCGGTAATGCTTGCTCACCTACTGCTCACCTTCTATGTGGTCCAATTACTAACAGGCCACAGACTGATACTGGTCTGCGGCCAGGGGGTTGGGGACCCCTGCTCTACCATTAAGAAGAACACATGGTGCTCTTTGGCTTTGGGACACAACACATACTATATTTAGAAATCCTGCTCCAACCCATTCATTGCATGACTTGGAGCAAGGAAAGACTCTGCAGCACAAGCCAGGCTCCAGTGCTAGCCGCTCTGTCACTTGGACCATATGACCCAGCAAATCCACGGTCCCATAAGTATTCCCAGTGGATAGCCATGAAGTGGCAGGCTGCAATAGGAGAGATGTATTATAGACTCCTAAGGATTTTGGAGCAAGGCTATACCTTGTGCAGCAAAGAACTATAAACATTTTGAGAGGCAGATCCCAATATACTTTGGGTCTTGGTAGAGACAGAACATCTGACCGTTGGACATAATTATTCAAGACATTAGAGAGGTTTATCATGAGCTGGGTTTTGTGCCACTCAGGTCATACATTCAAGCAGGCCAACAGAAATTCATTCTAAGATGGAACGTGTACAGCTCAGGGATCAGGCATGAGCAGGGCCAGAAGGTAAAAGTAAGCTGCACATGCCTCTTCTTCAGGCCCCCAAGGCTGGCACCCCGTTGCACTGATGACTCTCCTTCACTTCACACCCAGGATTTTCTTGTGACTAGTCTAGAATAATCCTAGGCCTGGTTCACTGTGGTGGTGTTAGCCAAAATGGACTGCTGTTTCTACTTAAAGCTCCAGTTAAGGTAGCCCTGAAAGACAGTAGGTAGGGGAAATTCTTGCAGTGGGCAGAGCTTCAAGCTTGTTCAAGTACATCTGCCCATCAACTTGGGAAAGAGGGAAAAGTGGTATCCAAGCTCACACAGAACTGTCTATCACAACTGCAGCTGAAATCAGAGGTTGAGGAAGGGGATGATGGAATTTCCGATTTGTAAATGTTTGTGTGTGGCCATGGTCAGGCCTGCTGAATATACAGCTTGAGAAGACCTATTGGTGCAGGAAGAAACAAATCTAGGGTGGATTGGACGTGCCACCTTCCTTCCTACACACTCTCTGAGCCTCCTTGGCATGGGATAAGTCCTCCACTCCAAGCCACTTATGCCCCATGTAAGACCATCTTGTCACTAAGTCTTCAAGGTGGCAGCCAGTCATCTAGTAAAAATACTTTGTCCAGGAAAGTAGGACAGGCTACCACCTTGCTCACTGCTGCAGCACGTGTGGAGGCTGAAATTGCTGCTTATTATCTTCCTTCTCTCTATTCTAGATTTTCCTCATTGGAATACATAGGAGTATATATATTTCTGTTGCTTGGACTATGTGACTTAGAATTCCATAAGAATACATATGGAATCTTGGGCAGTGAATGGCTTGGTTAGTTGGTCAGTCTGGGGCTTGAAAGGAAAAAGATGAGAAGGGAGACAAGGAGGTCTGGGGAAGACGCATGTGGATGATCCCATGGGAGTGGGCACAAATGCTTCCCAGAGAACATCCCCCACAGGAAGAGTGCTGAATAACAAGGTGGACAATGTGACTCACCCTCTGGAGGCCAGCTTTGTCCTCAGGGCTTGCACAGTAAGCCTATGAATGGAGTAGCCATGGTGACCAGGATGGAGGCCAGGCGTGGGCCCACGGAGATAGCTACTGCCACCGCTGACTGGTGATCTGTCAGTGCAGAGACAGGCCCTGAGCCCTTTGGTCAGCCAGCTACTTGAGGCATCTTGATTACATCAGGTCCCTTCCACCTTGGAAAGGGGAGCAAATCCTTTTTCTGAGGTTGCTACCTCTGGTGTTAAGCTGAGGGTTTCCAGAGTGCCTGATTTATCTAGATATGGTGCCTCATCACATCACTTCAGATTAAGAGGCCCATGTTATGGCAAAGTAGGTGCAATAAGGGGTGCATGACCAGGGAGTCCACTGGTCTGATATACACCACAACTAGGGGAAGCCATGGACCTAACAGAATGATGGGATGGCTCGTTAAAAATTCAGTTTCCCAGAGTCAAACCATAAAGATAAAAATATATATATTAAAAAACTCAATTAAGGTGCCAACTCAAGGATGATACACTGGTGTTGGCTACTATCATCCAGGATATAGCTGATATGTGGTACGGGGTCTCCAGTTGCTAGAACACACAGATTCGGGAATCAAGGGTAGATCCAGGATTGGTCCCTCTCACCATCACTCTCAGTGATCCCCTAGCACCAAGGTGAAAGAATGTCTAGAATTCAGAAAATGCACTCAAGAATAGGTCTGAAATCCAGGAGACCGTCTCTTGGTGCCATGGGCCCTTGTAGCAACCATGGCCTGAAAAAATATTTATGTATATATGTGTATATATATATAATGTGAGATGTATATATCACATTTTCCTTATCCACTCATTGGCTGATGGGCATTTGGGTTGGTTGCAATTGCAAATTTTGCTGCTATAAACATGCGTGTGCAAGTATCTTTTTTCATATGCTTTTGGCAATCTATAAATCCAATGCAATTTCCATTGCAGAGTGAGACAGAATCTACTCTGTAGCCCAGGCTGGAGTGCAATGGTGCAATCTTGGCTCACTGCAACCTCTGCCTCCCGGGCTCAAGCAATCCTCCTGCCTTAACTTCCTGAGTATCTGGGACTACAGGTGCAAGCCACCATGCCTGGCTTTTTTTTTTTTTTAAAGAAATGAGATCTCACTATATTCCCCAGACTGGTCTCAAACATCTGGGCTCAAGCAATCTGGCTACCTTGGTCTACCAAAGTGCTAGGATTATAAGCATGAGCCATTGTGCCCAGCTGGAAATGTTATTCTTACTTCACAAAAAATTACCTTTATATTTAGTATATATTCCCATTACAGTAGTAGAGCTTAAAAATATTGAATGCAAATGGAGATAGTATAAGACAGAAATGGGTAAGGCATGCCAACATTATAGCTAGGTACCCCTTCTGTAGAATTAGAACCAAATGATGATTAAACATTATTTTTAATTTTTCAAAAGTAACAAAATATTTATCTAAAGTTAATGGCATAACTGGGGTATATTTCAACTGTTAGAAAAACTGTCAGAGACTTTCAATTACACTTATTTGTGTTTCTAGTTATACTACCTAATTAAAGACTGTAATGCTTTTCATGTTATCATTTTCTAAGTTAACGTATGTATCTACCTTAAGGGTTCACATGCCTCACTTGGCCTGAAAAGGCCAAGTCACCTGAGGGCTCAGACCCCAGGGATGTAAGTAAGGGTCAACCCATCAGGTGAGCAACCTAGACCAGCTCAACCTTTGACAATGAGGAAAATCTTGATTAGAGGCTGGAGAAGGAAGACAATGAACAGCAACTTCAGCCCCTGGATTTGCTGCAGCAGTGGGCAGGGTTGTAGTTCCTCCTGTTAAGTTTCTTGTACAGAATATTTTTGCTAGTTGCCTGGCTACCACCTTGAAGACTCAGTGACAGAATGGACTTCATGAATGTGGGCATGGGTGGATCCACGTGGTGCAAGCAGGGAGTACACCACTTTTTGTGTCCTGCATCACATCCCCTTCCTCAGCCTCTGACCAGCAGCAGCTGTGGTAGGCAGTTCTGTGTGAACTTGGACTCATGCCAACAGCACCCCAATTCCATCACATGGAGTGCATCATTTTCATTTCTATTTCAACTCCTTCTCCAAAGTCCCAGGAGTCGGTCTGGCTTGTCTGACTCAAGCAGAGCCCAGAAATTAGGGGAGTGAATGGCCCTGGGACAGCCCTCAACAATGGAGGATGGGAGCCAGTAGACAAATGCTCCAGTCTCTTTGGGTTGGGCAGTTCTGGGAAGCATTCTGTATGTATTCTTTTCAGGAGGTCCCCGAGGAATTGAGCCCCTGTTGCTCATGGCAGTGACTTTGATGATGGACCTTATATTGCCTTTTCCTCCTCACTCTGGCTTTTTCACTGTCCTCAATTCCTCACTCCTATGTCCTGAGATCAACTCCCAGTTAAAACACCTGCATCTAAATCCTTGTCTCAATTCCTGCTCCTAGGAGAATTCAAACTAAGACAGGAAGGAAAAGGTCAAGCTCACTTTGAGCTTGACATGCTAAAGAGATGTCCAGTGGAAATATGCAGCAGGCAGTGGCCACATGACTTTTGGAGATGCTGATTTATGTATCAGCATGTGGTGACAGATAAAACCACAGGCTAGAGAAAATGTATTCCTAAGAGGCCAGTGCTGAGGCATCCTTCCAAGGCAGGGGTTCTCAACCACGAGCCATTTTACCCCCCAGCAAACGTGGCAATACCTGAGGACATTTTTGATTGTCACAGCAGGAACAGGAACTGCTACTGGCGTGTAGTGAGTAGAGGTGAGGGATGCTGCTAACTACCCTACAGTGCACAGATCAGACCCCCTTAACAAAGACTGATCCAGCCCAACATGTCCCTGGTGCTGAGGCTGAGAAACCTGTTCTAAGGGCATTGCAGAGGAGCAGCGAGAGTGATGCTGTGAAAGCTGGAGTTTCATGTAGCCAGAGGGGCCAGCAGGCAGTGCTGCAGGGGACCATGGGAAGTAAGAACCAATTATTGCCCATTGAGCTTAGCAACTGCCAAAACAGTTTTATCAGCACCGGTGGGGCAGAAGCCAGTGCTCTGAAGGCAGTTAATGAAGATGAGTACAGACTCTTCAGGAGCTTTGAGAGGAAGGAAAGAGCAAATGTTTGGGCTTAGCCAGAAGGAGCTGTAGCATCAAGGAAGTTTTAAAAGATACTGGAATGACAAACATCCCGTATATGCTGGCGACAGGACACGAGTGGGGACACCAGAAAGGGATGATTGATGGAAGAGAGAGAGCCTGGGACACATGTGGTACCCAAAGCCAGATGAACTAACTTGGATCAGGTAAGGAAAACCTTCCTTGGAAACTGGAAAGAGGCAAGAGTAGGCATAGTTACACCTACAGTTGTCAGGGAGGAAGGGTAGACTGTTGAGGGAGTTAACCTGTGAGGCTTTTTTTGTTCTTTGCTTGTTTCGTAGGCTATAAGGGCAGAAGTGACAGGCAGGAGGCCTGGTATTAATACCTGCTTGTTGATGGATTACATATGGTGGTTTACTGCAGTTTGCATTGCTCTGCTCTCCCGAGGGTCTCCTTGGGAAGTTTGTCCTTCTCGCTTGGTGTTGTTTCAGAGGTAAACACAGGGCCATCCCAGAAACTCGGGCTTCCCTTGAGACGTCAGCTGAGACTGCCCTTCTCTGTGGATTGCCCTGTAGAAATTCAAAGTTCAGTCCAAAATGTTTGTGGACTTGGGATGTAGGTTCTTGGGGTTACCTCTGCCTCTTGGTTCCTGTGTCTGCACGTGCTCCCTCTAATCTGCCATGGACTTAAAACTTGGACATGAAACACTTGTCTTACTCCACAGAACTGCCCGGGGCCCAAGCTTTTGGGTGTGGGCTGGGTCTATTCTGGAGTCTTGTAGTACCCTCGTGCCATTTTGTGAGCACCTTGCGATCCTCATTTCTTCACTGCTCCTCATCTATTTCCCTGCAAATTCCCCCCCTCTCCAAATCTCTCTTTGTCTATTTACCCAGCTGTCCTAAGCTCCCCACCTCAAAAGAGGCTTAGCTCAAACCATCATGGTGCACAGTAGACAAGAAAGCCTCTTCTTACTCGGATTCACTCTCCAATAGAAGACAATTATTGTGAAAAATAGTGAAAACGTACTTTCTGTCTGTAAGGCCACCAATTCAGTAGTGAGGGCTTGGGAACCTCAAAGAGGTCTAAACTAGGAATGTCCCACTCTTCAAAGACCATAATCTAATCTATAAGGGATTAGCTCTGCCAGGGACACCGTAGGGAGAAGTTGAAAGGCACAGCAAAGCTAGAGGCAAATGAGAGATCCCGGTGGGAAGAGGGTCCCGGCCAACCCTGCCCCACTGCTTGTCTCCAGAGGGCTGGCCTAGAGGTTGGAGGCCTGGCTTCTGGAACTTGCTCCTCTACTCATCAGCCTATAATCTTAGGCCTTGGTATTCTCATCTGTAAAGTGAGCAAAGTAAGGTGGGAACAAAGATTTGGCGATGTAGGATATATGCTTGCCTGCCTCAGTAGCTACTTACTATGTTTTATTTTATTTTTTGAGATAGGGTCTCATTGTTGACGCCCAGGCTGGAGTGCAGTAATGCCATCATTGCTCCCTGCAACCTCTGCCTTCCAGGCTCAAGCGATTCCCACCACCTCAGCCTCCTAAACAGCTGAGACTACAGGTGCGAACTACCATACTCAGCTATTTCAAACAATTTTTTTGTAGGAGATGAGATCTCACTATATTACACAGGCTGGTCTCGGAACTCCTGGCCACAAGTGATCCTCCCGCTTTGGCCTCCCAAAGTGCTGGGATGTCAGGTGTGAGCCACTGTGCCTGGTCAGCTACTTAATATTTTATACACTATATCCCCTCTTTGATTTTGCAATAAGAGAAAGGCCCAGGCCTTAATATTTCTTGCTCAGATATTGAGAATCATAAGCTAAATGGTTCTACATGATGAGCTAAATGATTCGACAGCTTCCTTCTTCCATGCTGGCACGTCAGCCTGCCACAGTGGTCTGGGTGGAGACACAAATCCCTGGTGCCCCTCAGGAGCCTCTGCTCTACCTGCGAAGATGAAATGGTTACAGACAATCCATCGGCCACAGCGGAGACAGGGTAGGACTGATGGCCAGGGAAGAATTTATTTTGGAAATAAAAATGAATTTGCATTTTATTTTATTTATTTTATTATTATTATCATTTTGTATTTTGAAATTGGAACTCCTGCTCCACAGCCACACAGTCAGGGCAGAGCCCTCCCACCCAGCCACACTTTACCAGGCTCCTGGTGCAGTCCCGGCAGTGCCCAGCAGAGGCCGACCTAGCTCTTCCCTAACTCCGGCTCTGGCAGGAGAATGGAGGAATGGCCTGGAGATTTGGAGGCTGTTTCTCTAAGCTCATGTCTTGAAAACTTTTTCGACTATGATTCACAGTCAGACATAGATTTTCTATCACGACCCAGTGTAGGCTTACGCACGTGGATGTTTTAGTGAACAATACTGTCACTACATGTGTGCCTTCTTGTCTATTTCTGTTCAGGTCTGCCAGATTAGGTCATTTAAAAGATGCTGCTTACACCCACTGGCTGATCTCACAACCCACCAATAGATGGGGGCCTGTACTCCGAAACCCACTGGGAGTCTAGACTGGGCGTGGGGGTCGGGTGGTGGGGGAGAGCTTTGGGGTCACCTGGTAAAAGGCCTCCCAGCACAATGGTTACTTCACTCCTCTGTGTTGAGGTTTCCTTGAGGTTCTCTGAAATGGAATGACAGTAGCACCTACTTGTAGAGTGGTTATGAGGATTAGAGGATCCCTTGGTGTGAGGTGCTTAGGACAGTGCCTGCCCCCAGGAGGCACTCAGAAAAAGACCCCAGCCTGAGTGGTGACAATGAGACCCTATCTCAAAAAATAAAATAAAACATATTAAGTAGCTACTGAGGCAGGCAAGCATATATCCTACAACGCCAAATCTTTGTTCCCACCTTACTTTGCTCACTTTATGGATGAGAATACCAAGGCCTAAGATTATAGGCTGATGAGAGGAGCAAGTTCCAGAAGCCAGGCCTCCAACCTCTAGGCCAGCCCTCTGGAGACAAGCAGTGGGGCAGGGTCGGCCAGAACTCTCTTCCCACCTGGGCCTCTCATTTGCCTCTAGCTTTGCTGTGCCTTTCAACTTCTCCCCACGGTGTCCCTGGCAGAGCTAATCCCTTACAGATGAGACTAGGAGGCTCTTTTTCCAGTTAGAAACAAGGATTGCTGTGGAGTGCACGGCCTGCCTGGGTGTCTTGTGGATTCATTGGCCCAACCTCTGTTGACACTGGTTACCAAAGATGACAGAGAAAGCAGTGACCTGTCCGGGATAGTGGAGGAGCACACAGACAATTAGAATAGATGTGATAAGGGCTTAGGGGGTGATGAGTGCTGGGCCTCTGGGAGCACACGGGCACTTGGAGGACTCCTTAGCTCAGTGGCTCTCCCAATGTGGTCTCTGGACCCACAGAAGTAGCAGTCTCACCTTGGAACTTGCTGGAAATGTAGATTCTGAGATCTTAACCCAGATGTACAGAATCAAAGTCTGGGGCTGCACCTAGCAATCTGTTTTCATCACCCTTCCTGGTGATTCTGATGCCTCCTCCAATTTCAGAATGACTGCCCATGCCAGACTCACCGCAAGTTACAGTCATCTGCCAGGCTTTTCTCTAGGGTACGCCCCTTACTGATTTAATAGCAATGCCTAGGAGTGGGAGTCAGGCAGCAGGATTTTTACAGAGATTCCCAGGTGATTCCAGTGTGTTGCAAAGTAGGGGAACCTCTGCCTTAACCTAAACCTGGACAATGGGGCACCAGAGAAAGCTTCTTGGAGGGGTGTTAGATAAGCAGAAACCTTCAATACAGTTGGGGCTTGATAGTGAACGTGGGTTGGAGGAGAATGTGGAGGGGCTAGGAGGCCGCTGGTGTCCATAGGCATTACTTAAGAGACTGTAATCTAGTGTTAAGAAGCTGGGCTGCATGAATTCAGTGTTCCAGTGAGCTATGATCATGCCCCCGTACTCCAGGCTGGATGACAGAGCAAGACCCTGTCTCTAAAAATAAAGAAGCTGGGCTATGGAGATGTTACCTGGGTGCGAGTCCTTACCAGCTGTGTGACCGTAGGCAAGTCACTTAACCTCTCTGTTCTTCTTCCACACGGGGTTCCTGTGAGGATTGAGCACATTATAAAAGGTACTGGTGGGATGGGCATTATAATCATAAATTGAGCTAAAGGCCCAGAACTAAACCAGAATGTTTTTGGAGCTTAATGTGGCAGGAGGTGGCACCAGAGAGATGAGAGGACAAAGCCACAAAAGGCTCTGGGCCTAAAGGCACTAGGAAGCCACGGAGAGTGGCATGCATGGGGGAGCCACAGGGAGATGTGTGTGGATGTGCCAGAGAGCAGCAAGGTGGGGGAGAGCAATCAGCGAGGGGCTCGCCCCCAAGAGACAGGGGAGATGTGACGGTGCCTGCCTGCCAGAGACATGATTGAAGAGCTGCGATGGTGAAATAAGCAGGACTTGGAGATAAATTAGATGAGGTGGGAGTGGGAGGGGAGATGAAGAAAGGCCTCCATTTCTGGGTTGGACAAATGAGGTGGTCGTGTTCTGATTTGGGGGACCCCTGCGCACCCAGTTCTGGCACCAGCGTCTCTCTGTTTTGTAGACTGAGGCTGGGCCACAGGCATAGTGGGAGGAGCCTGCTGACTCACACTTCCTTCCACCCCACTTCCCAGGAACGATTTGAGTGTTCTGGAGTCATTCGTCATCCCTCGGTTGAAGACAGTGAAGGCCCATCCAGGCAAACTTCTTCTTGTCACTTGAATGTGTCACGCATGTTCCCACCTCCAGGCCTTTGCCCACACCTCCACCTTTCCTCGCTGTCTACCAGAACACAGCTGTCCATCATTCTTTCCTCCACAACACACCCCTCCTTTAAGACTCACTGCCTTGAGCCCTCCTGACCTCAGCGATTGTCCTGGAAGTGGGCAGCAGTCATGGCCTGCCACTCAATCGGATGTCAGTCCCTGCACCTGTGGCAACTGAAATATAAGCTCCTGGAAGCTGAAAAGGGCCTCCCAGATCTCTGCCCCCTCCCAAGATTCCTGGCCTAGTGTTTTGTCAAACAGATGTAGGATAAGGCCCCTGACTGGGGTGGGAGGAAAACACAGAATTCAATTACCAGCCAGGAAGGACTTGTTGAGAATTAGATTATCAGCCCCTGGGGGCTCAGTGGGAGAGAACAAAGGGTGGAAACTTCTCACAGGGTTGCCCTCCCTGGGTCTCAGAGAATTGGGTACATTTCAGTTTCTGTAAGGTGGAGCTTCTCCCATCCAGCAAGAGAGGTGGAGACAGCTGGGCTGAGCCCTCTGTGGGCCTCTGCCAAATCCCCTCCAGTCAGCCCGGTGCCTGGAGGTGGAGGTGAAAGATGCCACCGGCACCCATAAGAGGCAGGACCACGGCCAGTGCTCTAGAAAAACCGCTCAGCCCCTAAGGACCCCCTTACTGTGTGCCTATGGCCATGTTAGGTGCTGCACGGGACGTGCCAGAAATATTCAGATGGAAGCCTTGGAAGTAATAGAAAGCCCCAGAAACAATGCCAGGGTAGAGGAAGTAAGAACTTGGACTTTGGAGCCAGATAAACCCAGGTTTGGACTCTGGAATTGTTCACTGGCTGAGGGTCATTGAGCAGAGCAGGGGCCTGAACCTCTCTAAATCAGTTTCTTCATCTGTGAAACGGTGATAATAGCAGCTGTTATTGAAACGATTAAAACTTTAATTATATATATGTATATGTATTCAGAAGTATGATACAGTGCTGAGTGATCCACGTGATGAAATATTGTTAAGTCCTTTAGCGTGGTGTCAGGCATAGAGCAAGCTCTCAGTATGTGGCAGCTGTGAGTACTGCTGTTGTTTCATTATGGTTATGAATAACTACAGGAGTTCCAGGAAGAGCGAGTCTACTGAATGGTCCTGAATGGCCTGAGAAGGAGACAGGACTTTTAGGACGGGTCTGGAAAGACAGGAAGGACCAACCAGCCAGAAGGAGAAAAATGTCCCAATTTTCAGAAAGCGAAGAATATGATTCCTGGGATGTAAGCTTAATGACACTCAGTAGCATTCTAGAATTATTAAACAGGTGGTCTGGGAGCACTTTGCAAAGAACAATGCCCATCCTGGAATTAACTCATTAAAATCATGTCAAATCAAACTCCCCGGGACTTTTGTTATCAAATAATTTTTTTTCTTTTCTTTTTTTTTTTTTTTTTGAGATAGGGTCTTGCTCTGTCACACAGGCTGGAGTGCAGTGGCACAATCATGGCTCACTACAACTTTGTCCTCTTGTGCTCAAGCAATCCTCCAATGTCAGCCTCCCAAGTAGCTGGAACCACAGGTGCACAGCTAATTTGTTTGTTTGTTTTTGTACTTTGTGTAGAGACAGGGTTTGTGTTGCCTGGGCTGGTCTCAAACTCCTGGGCTCAAGTGACCCTCTTGCCTTGGCCTCTCAATGTGTTGGGATTACAGGCATGAGCCACCGTGCTCAGCCAAGAATTTTTTTTCATTCACGTCACATATTTATTATCAGCATCATAAGAAATGCAAAGGGTATTGTGGCAAGGCGCTGAACGAAGTCTCCCATGCTATCTGTGTGGTCAGGAGAAGGCGATGTGTGGGCAGGGGGATGCCCTATTAGGTGAGGTCCGTGACAGTAGAAGCCTCGGGGCTCTAGTCCAGTCACTGGTGGGTCAGAGGAGCACCCAGTGGGGAGGGATGGCACTTTAGAGAACGCCAGTGGCTCTGGAGGTGCCAGCCATTTAAGAGTGAAAAGCAATAGCAGGACAACAGAGAGGTAACATTACACATGAAGTTATTATTTGTAATAATGGCAGTAATATACATTCATGGTAAAAAATTGGGAAAATATAGACGATCATAAAGAAGTAACTAAAAGACACCTGCAATTCTACCTGAATGGCACGATTTAATAGCATGGCTGACAAGAATTACCATGAGCGTGGAATTTGGGTAATATAGAAGATGGCAAGGGGTTCAGGATTGTTGAAACTAGAAAAGGGGTCTTGCTTGCAGTTTTTGAGGACTTGACAGGCTGTCAGGAAGAATCTACAGGCTATCCCATTCAAGAGGGAGGAGTAGAACACAGAGGCTCCGAGAGGCCAGGTTCAGCTCATGGACAAATGGGAAGAGTGTTCCAGGAAGAAATTCTCCCCCGAGTGGGTCAGGCTGCCTTGGGAGGAAGGGGAGTGCCCATTCCTGGGAGTATTCAGTGGAAGCTTGTTCTTTGTCACTTTCTTCTCTGAATGTTACTGAAGATTCCCTGCCCTGCTCTGGCTCCTTTCAACACTAAGATCCCTGTATCTATAGGTGAAGAAATGGAGGCAGGAAGAAATGTGTTTAGTTATCACTGAGGGAAGCGAACATGATGCAAAATGGTGTGCTCTCAATTTTGTTGGAAGAATACGGTTAAATACATGAATAAGTATTTATTGAAAAGAAATGGCGAGAAAGTGAATTTTTTTTTTTTTAGATGAATCTCATTCTGTTGCCCAGGCTGAAGTGCAGTGGCACGATCTTGGCTCACTGCAACCTCTGCCTCCCAAGTTCAAGTGATTGTCCTGCTTCAGCCTCCAGAGTAGCTGGGATTACAGGTGCCCGCCACCATGCCCAGCTAATTTTTGTATTTTTAGTAGAGATGGGGTTTCACCATGTTGGCCAGACTGGTCTCGAACTCCTGACCTCAGGTGATCCACACGCCTAGGCCTCCCAAAGTGCTGAGATTACAGGCATGAGCCACTGTGCCTGGCGGAAGTGGATATTAATGCTTGGACTGTGGGACATGTTTTCACCTTTGGATTGTTCTGATTTTTCCAACTTTTCTACAGTTGACTTATTTTAAAACCCAGTAATGTGTCTATCTGCTACATGTGTGAGGATACTTTCTCTATTGAAGCAATAGATTAGGGCAGGGGCAGGAGGGAGCTTTTTTCTAGGTATGTACATAGGGTGGGGTGGATGGCAGAGGGCCTTGAAAGTCAGGCAGGACTGTTTAGATTGGGAGGTCGCTATAGTGGCAATGAAAATGACTATTTGCTGAACCAAACTCAGGACTGATCATCTAACGAACACATTAAGGGGGATAAGAGGACAGAATACAGGATTTGAAATTGCAAAACTCTCTGAAAAATCAATGTCTTAGCTTGGGTTGCCATAACAAAATACCATAGACTGGGTAGCTTAAATAAAAGAAATGAATTTGTTCACAATTCTGAAGGCTGGAAAGTCAAGATCAGAGTCCATCAGGGTTCAGTTTCTGGTGGCAGCTCTCTTCCTGGGCTGCAGACGACTACCTTCCTATTGCGTCCCGACTGGCAGAGACAGGGAACACCATACTCTCTTCCTTTTTTTATAAGGACACCAATTTCATCATAGGGTCCCCACCCTCATGACCCCATCTAAACCTAATTGCCTCTGAAAGTCTCCACCACCACCCCCGCCCCGCCCACCAATACTATCACCTTGGGGGTTAGGGCTTCAACACAGGAATTTCAGGAGGATACAGACATTTAGTCCGTAATGATCAGCATTACAATTGGGAGCCGTGTGGGATTCCTAAGTTAGTGACATTCATTTGCTTATTCATTTAGTTTAGTAACATTGATGAGGCTCTAGCTATGTGCTAGACACTGGTGTGCATCTGAAGTAATTAGGTCTCATGGGAGCTGAGCATGGGACACACTGGAAGATGAAAGTTAAATTCATCAGGTCAATTAGCAGGTCCCTGAAAATCTAGGTGAGGGATTCTAAGTCTCAGGAATAGGAGTAGTGAGAGTCGGAATTCTGGTGATATTTAAAGAAAGTCTTTGCTTGCTTCACAGTTGTACTAAGGGTTCTTTTCATTACTCTGAACGGGGTCGGGTAAACAGTAGGCACTCAAGGTATATTAGGTAAGCAATGGGAATGTTTCTATGGGTAGAAGGGCTTGAACTGAACCTCAAATGAAGAGTAATTATTAATCAACACTTCGTTGCAATAAACATACCCTGAATTCTTACTGCGTGCCAGCTATATTGCTTCCTGCTAAAGCTACAAGGAAGAGATGTAGCCATCACCCCAAAAGCATTCACAAAACCACAATCTAAGAGGAGAGGCAGAAATGTGAGCAATGAAAGCACTTATAACAGACTAATATAATGTGAACTAAGGTGAGCCCAGATAAAGGTACAATTATTCCAGTCTGTAGGGGTCAATCAAGGAAGACACCAGAGAAGAGGTAACATCTGGGTTGGGCACATGAGGAGTTCTCTGGGATGGCCCATGGGTAGGAAGGGTGGCGGAAGTCATTCTCAGTAGATGGAAAAATAAGGTATATGGTATGGTGAGGGAATGATGGCATGGTCCTTCTCAGTCTAGTTTGTGTGTGTATTTATTTCCAGCTGTTCCTTAAAAGCTGGTTGGGGGCTGGGCACCTGTAATCCCAGCTTCTTGGGAGGCTGAGGCAGGAGGATTGCTTGAGCCTAGGAGTTTGAGACCACTCTGAGCAACATAGGGAGACCTCATCTTTACAAAAAACAAGCCGGGCATGGTGGCACATACCTGTGGTCCTAGTTACTCGAGAGGCTGAGGTGGGAGGATGGCGTGAGCCTCAGAGGTTGAGCTGCAGTGAGCCATGATCATGCCACTGCACTCCAACCTGGGCAACAGAGCAAGATCCTGTCTCAAAAAATAAAAATGCTGGTTGGATATCTGTGGGGCTGTCAGCCCAACCAATCTCAAAACTGCTCTATTCACTCTATACAATTACAGCAAGAAGGGTTATGAGGACATACATGTCTGTCTGTCAGACCAGAGTTGACTAGTCCAGAGATGGACTCCTGACCAAACTGGGCTGTTCAGAGTCCTTGGGAATTTGGAACTGGGATACTAGATCCCAGCATCAGCCTCCGTGATCTCTTGCAGTCACTGTACATTTGAGAGCTGCAGGTCTTATATCCTATCTTGTGAATTGGGCATCAAAGAGAGCCAGGTCCTGGTGAGGAAGAAATGAGATAGATATGCCAACAGGGGCCAAGATGAGACATACTGGGAGGGGACTGCCTGCATGTCCCCTGGTGGTCTAGCTCCTGGCTGCAGCCCACTTCTGAAGTCCTGCTGTGGGGTCGTGGGAGATGGACCGAGCAAAAGTGAGGTGAAGGGTAACACCCATTCTCATATTCCGGAAGGGCCGGCAGTCCTTGCTCTGTGATGGTGAAGACATTGCTGGAACCATGGCTCTTTTCAGACTCAGGCTATGCACCCACTCGATGTTAGGGAATTTAACAGTGAAAGAGCACTATGTTTCACATCCGTGTATTTCAGAGAAATATACTATATGAGTGTATTTCTAATTTGTGTAGGTGTTAAAAGGTGGGGATACAAACTTTAACCCAGGGCAGAAAGTAGATAGAGAATAATAAGTATTATGTGATGTAATGGATCCTTTGTGCTGAAAGCCACTAATCTGAGATGGCTGAAGGATCAGAAATCCATTTGCCTTGATCAATTACAGAAGCAAAATTCTGACACAGCCCATTTCTCTCTCTTTTGTTTTCTTTTTTAAGAGACAGGGTCTTGCTGTGTTGCCCTGGCTGGAGTGCAGTGGTGCGATCATAGCTCAGTGCAGCCTTGCACTCCCGGGCCCAGGCAATCTCCTCGCCTCAGTCTCTCCAGTAGCTAGGATGACAGATGCTTACCACTGTGCCTGGCTAATTTTTTGTTTTATTTTTAATTCAGATGGGGATCTCGCAATGTTGCCCAGGCTGGTCTCAAACCCTTGGCCTGAAGCAACCTCCTGCCTCAGCCTCCAAAGTGCTGGGATTACAGGCGTGAGTCATCATGCCTGGCCTTGTTGCTAAATCTGATTTTAGTTTGTGGATTATGACTCCTGGTTTACTGGAATGGGGATATCAGGGAAGAGTGAGAGGTATCAGGAAAAACAGATCTCTGGAGCCCTCCCAAATATTTCTTGCTGTGCAGCTACTGTGTCTGCTAGCACTAGGAAAGGTTGTGATGCCTCTCAAGGCACAGCCAGATAACTGGAGGAGAGTCCTGGCATAAGGTTCCTATTCCCCTCCCCACAGCCTGAGAGTTCTGTCTGCATATTCCTTGAGCACTGTCCTTTCTGGGTCATGGAGATTATTTCACTATGGTGTCAATTTACTTGTCTGTTCCCTTCACACACTCTTTCTGGCCAGAGCTGTATCCCAGTGAAAAATATACCCAGTATATAACAGGACTTGGTAACTATTTGTCAAATGAATGAATGTGCAGCAGGTTAGTGGAGAGAGAGCGTGGCGTCAAGACCAGTGAGAAGGCAGATGCAGTATCTTAGAGATCATAGGAGTGTTTAGGGGGCGGGGACAGAATGGAAGGAAGAGCACATTTCCACTGAGTAGGAAATGTGTACTCCACTCCACTGAGTACTCGAGGCTGCCTGAGTAGGGGTCTACACACCACTCAGTGCCACTGACCACTGAGGAACAGCAGGAAGGAAGTGGCCCAGACACTGACCTGGCACCTTCCCCAGCTGCCTGACCTGCAGAGCAGGACAGACAATTTGGTGTATTTTTTATTCCTTATGATGAGAAGACTCCTTAAATAAAAAGAGTGCAAAGGTGCAATCATAGCCCACTGTAATCTTGAACTCCTGGGCTCAAGGGATCCTCCCGCCTCAGCCTCCCAAGTAGCTAGGACTACAGGTGTGGCCCTGAGCCTTCATGTCATGGCATTGGAAGAGTCAGTAGTGAGTTGCCCCAGAATCCATTTCTACACTAGGTAGCCTGGGTGACAGAGCCAGACCCCATCTCTGTTAAAAAGCAAAAGAACCTGGCTCTCTTCGACTCTCCCTCAGAAGCAGCCCGCGGGGGGCCTACACCTGCACACAGGGTCTTCTGCGCAGAGTGCCCTCTCCTGGCTGCTCTGAGCCTTCCAGGCCCAGCTCAGTGCTGTGGCCTCCAGGAGCTTCCTTCTCAGAGCACCCTCCCCACACCCCGCTGACTCCTGTCACTGTTGGTACCTGCGCAGGGATTGGATCTGCAGCTCACAGAGTGCTTTCCCAGCTGCTTTCTCAAAAAAGGTCTCATCCACGCTCATTTTGCAGCACAGAACAAGAGCCTGGGGAGGTTATGTGGCAGAGCTGGACCAGAACCCAGGACTCCTGAAGCCAAGTTCTTTGAACTGTCCACCCTTAGCACCTTGCTGGACACACTCATCCCCTCCACTAAATAAGAATCGCCTATGGTGGAGCCTGGATATTAGTTTCTTGGTCCTTCCTCCACACTGTGCCCAGGGTGATATTTTGTGCCAGATGGTCAAGTGGTCAGGATGTTTGCTGAATTGAAGGTGGGAGGCAGAGGTTAAACCCACCTCAGACTGGAGGCTCCCCACCTGGAGAGGTTGCACCGGGAGAGGCCCTAGTGTGGTGTTCACATGGCCATCTGGTTTTGTCAATTTGACTAACGTAAGATAGTTTTAAATGGCATTGGTTAAGTCCATTGTCCCTTTCCTCCCCTGCCCCCTGTCACACTTCCTCTCATGACAGATGGTGTTGGGGTGGCTCTGGGTATTTGGGGATCTAGCTAAGGGGAAGTTGAGTTGGAGGTACATTGAGTTAGGTTTCAGTGGGGTTCACTTACATGGCTCACAGCGGCTTCCATGTATGGTTCGCTTATTGCTAGTCATTCTAGTGTAGAAATGGCTTCTGGGGCGACTCCTGCAGCTCACTACTGACTCTTCCAATGCCATGACATGAAGGCTCAGGGCCAGCAGCTGTTTGCAGTGTGAGTGTGTCTGGTGAGGCTGGACTGTGGCATATGTGGGTAGTGTTGGAGAAGTGAGGCTTGAAGTGAAAGAGCCAGAAGCTGGTCTGGGGAACATTCTTCTGACCATCGAATGTATAACATCAGAAGCTTGGGCTCGTCTCAGTCTCTAGTCAAAATGGAAGTGCAATCCTATTATGCATGCTATACTTTTTTTTTTTTTTTTTTTGAGGCAGAGTTTCACTGTTGTTGCCTAGGCTGGAGTGCAGTGGTGCGATCTCTGCTCACTGCAACTCCCACTTCCCAGGTTCAAGTGATTCTCTTGCCTCAGCCTCCTGAGTAGCTGGGATTACAGGCACTTGCCACCATGCTCTGCTAATTTTTGTATTTTTAGTAGAGACGGGGTTTCACCATGTCCTGAGGCCAGGCTGGTCTCAAATTCCTGACCTCAGGTGATCCACCTGCCTTGGCCTCCCAAAGTGCTGGGATTACAGGTGTAAGCCACCTCGCCTGGCCACCATACTTTTTAAAAAAAATTTTAAGTGGGAATCATGTGTAATAGAATATATTTCTATTCTGTAATAGAATCAGATTTTTTGGTGTGCAGATTTCTGGCTGATTTGAACAAAGAAAGTTACATTGCCCTGAAATCTTTTATTTATTTATTTATTTATTTATTTATTTATTTATTGAAAGAAAGAAAAAGAGAAAAGAAAGAAAGAGTGAAAGAAAGAAAAAAAAAGAATGTAAGAGAGAAAGAAAGAGGAAGAGAAAGAGGGAGAGAGAATGGGATTCTTGTTCTATTGCCCAGGCTAGAATGCAGTCTAAAAATGGGTATTAAAA